>CAUYPK010102704.1:0-34485 GCA_963574355.1 Loris lydekkerianus
AAGGGCCAAGGAAGGGGAAGGGAGGGGGGAGGTTTTGGTGGAGGGAGGGTAATGGGTGGGGCCACATCTATGGTGCATCTTAGAATGGGTACAGGCGATTGCACTAATGTACACAGCTATGATTTAACAATTTAAAAAAAAGAAAGAAAAAAATAATAAAAATAAAACAGAACACAGATTTTGAAAAGTTAGGGATGTCTACTGTAATCTCTAATGTAAACACAAAAAGAGTAAAGGTATATATAAAACATGGAGAAAAATGAAATAAAATACTTTCAATAAATCCATAAGAAGGAAAGAAAAAAAGACACCAAAGGCAAAACAATTAAAAAAGAAGAATCAGGAGATTTAAAAAGCAGAGTATCAATAACTATGTGAAATATAAATATCAATTAAAAATAAAACAGAGCTCCTCATTCTAGAAAAGAATCTCAAATACACACTGCTTATAAGTGATAGATTAAAACTATATGAACAGAAAAAGTTGGGGACAAAAATGATGCTAAAATTTACGCCATGCAATTATTCACCAGGAAGTGCCACTGTGCAGGGTTCATCTTGCAGAAAATGGACTGTAAGACAAGAATGTTACTGCAGAAGGAGGGTGACACTCCATAATGCCTCAGTTCTTCAGCAAGGCACACCAAAGTACTCGCAGTGTGTAACTAATAACACCAAGACTCCAAACGTACGAAGCCCAAGTTTACAGCACAAAGAGCTAGACAAACCTGCTATGGCTTTGGGAAGTTTCACCAAACTTCTCTCCCCAAGGAATAGAAGTAAATAAAATCTGTTAGAAGAGACAGTGGTGATCCCCGCAAACCGGTAACACATGCAGACTATTACACCCAGTAATTCACGAATCACATGTTCTTCAGCTGCGCACAAAACAGTATTTTTAAATGATTGCGCTTTATAGCAAGCCTTAACTAATTGCAGAGCAGTGAAATTATGCATGTTTTGTTCTCTGAACACATTGTACTTGGTAAAAATCATTAATAAAAAGAGAACTGGAAAACTCTCCGGGTTTGAAAATTATGCAATAAACTTCTAAGTAACCCATTAAATCGAAAGGGTTTTGAACCAAAATAGAATCAAAATAACACATGTGAAAGGCAGCCAGCGTTTTGAATAAAAGTATGGAGATGTAAATGTATATTGTGAGAAAATAAAATGACTAAAATGTATTGTTGTAAGCATTCATTGCAAGTAGTTAGAAAGAAAAGTTAAATCTCTATATGTAAAAGAAAGAAAATAATAAATAAGAGAAAAAATAATTAAAGCAGAAATCTGACATACAGAAAATTTAGATGAAATGGACACATTTCCAGAAAAAATGCAATTTATAAAATCTTTAAAAAGTAAACAATAAATCAGAATATTCTTTGTTATGATCAAAGCAATTGAACTCAAAACCATATAAAAACACTGCAATCTCTATTACCTGCGCTTCTACCAAACATCTAATGGAAATTAAGAAAAAAACAGCATCAGTTTTATCAAAATTCTTTCAAACATGATTCTTGATATTCATAATCCCTTTGAGTTGGTGAAATTGAAAGAAACTTGTCCAACCTGCTAGAAATAGGGGGTGCTTCCTAAATACGGTTGTGGTAGAAGTGGATAAGGCAGGTGATCACACCTGACTCCCACTGTGTTCTGAAGCTCTCTGTGCCCCATTGGTTTGTCTGTGAAGTTATCTCCAGACTATGGAACTGTCAAATTCACTGTGCAATTTTTGAGGTCTCACTGCGCCAGACCTCCCGGGAGGAACGTCTTCAGAGAATAAACTGTTGCAGATAGGGGCCGCAGAATCTGTGGGCTTCCCTGGTGCTTGTAGTTCTGGCCTCAGATGGGCTTGAAAAATACATCCCTTTCACTAGCCATCTTCTTTCCTCAGCCCTTGTTAGTGGATGCTACTCACTATGTCAGTCAATAAATGGTGGGAACATATCTGTGGCATTCTTTAGTGGTAAATATTAAGACAGTTCACACTGAGAGCCTGGGTTCAGCTTTATGGAAGAGAAGCAAATGTCCAGTAGGTATGGACAAGCGGGCAGTGTCCATCTGTGCCATCAAAATTCAGCCAGTAAGGCGTGGCAGGGCTCCCAGTCCTTTAATAACTGGGTAAATGGTTTAATATACATAGATATCTAAGGAAAGTAGACACCATCTGGATTAACTTCAAAGACACTGACTACCAGCTCATAGGCTGATGCAACAATTGTGGTGCACAGTGTCACAAAGCTGGCCATCAGGTAAAATGGTGATGAGGAATGGGCAGGAGGTCAGTGAGCTGAGTGAGTCCCAGTTGGAAAAAGGAGGACAACAAAATTTCTATCCAAAGAGGAGACATGATCTGTCTTGATGCAGTGACCTCTGGGCCTGGCTTATTAGGGGCACTGGCACAGCCCCGTGACACACCTCTGAGCAGGGGACATGCTAACCTGGTGTGCCCAACTGTCTTCCATGCAGGAGAGAGGGAGCCTCCAGCAGTGGACTTACAACATCATGCTCTCAATGGCAAGACTATTCCTTTTATCCCAGGTCAATAATTGTCTCTCTGACTTCATGAACTCAGTATATAAGACTGAGCCCTCCAGGTCTCTCATGGGACAGTAAGTCATATTTCTCAGCCTGTAATGCTGAAGTCGGACCTTAACCTAAGGTATGGTAGCCAAGGTCATTGGCTTTGGGACACAACACCACATTTCTCTAAAAAAAAGAAACAGAAAAAAACAGCATCAATTTTATCTAAATTCTTCCAAACATATTAAGCATATCGTTGATAAAAGATCAATCTAGAAGCATTTTTATACCAGGAGAATAAAATAGTTTTCCATACTTTCTAGGATGCAAAGTGCAGTGAGAACTCAGAGCACACGGTCACCGTTACTAATCAGGTGCATGCAATGTCATGGATGAGTCCTTATTCAGGGCCTATAACATACGGCTTTATTCCAGTGAAAATAAATATATTTAGCATAAATTTCAGAGTTAATTTACACAGCACCTCACACTACCCACCTAGTTTTCCTGCAAGGTCATGTATTTTTCAATTATGAACTCTCCTTTGTGGGATTTTTAGCCTTCCCTTTGGAAAAGAAACACCAGAGACCATGGGATTTGTGAGCAGATGTGAGTGCTCCTTCATTCAGACAAGCAGACTCCCTCCACGTTAATTCAGCCCATATACTTTGAAAAACACTTTAGAAATGTAAGGTGAAAATCGAGGTTACATGGTAACACAGAGGGGCAGGCGGACTCCAATGTGTCAACTCTTTGAGGAAGGGACAGGGAACTGAAATAAGGTGGTATTTAGCCTTGACCTCTTATAGGAGGAAGAAATAAAACCTTGCAAAACACTTCTATGTGAAAAAGTGTCCTGGAAAGCAATTTGGCCCATGTATCATGAGCTCCATGATGTTCTTAGCATTATAGTTGGGTGTCCCTTGTCTCATGACACATCCCAAAGACCGGATGAGCCAATGACTTCAACTTGCTGCTCATTTATCGTCTTTTGCCAGACGACTTCCACAGCACTGAGTGTCTAAGAATGACAGGGCTCCCCTCTTGCCTTCAGGGTTACACTTTAAGAGACAAAGATATGAAACAAATACTGATACCCATATATGGTCCACATTGCGACAGCTTTGATAGTGAAAGGCAGGGAGACAGACAGAGTTCATCACAGGGCAACTGTCATATAAACTATTGGAGAGAGTAAACGCAATATATTTAGCAGAGACATTTGTTTTCTTTTCTCTTTCAAATATCACCAAAATTAACAAAAACTTATAAGTTCACAAAGAAAAGATAATTGAAAACAGCGGCAGACACAGGGATTTCCAACGTTTTGAAGAAAGCGTGGGAATGAGGAGGACTACTTGACTCATCAGACCTGAGGAAGCACAGACTTAGATAAACCCTTTGATTACAAGTGAGCCATCCACGCACCTGCTGAGGAGCTCAGAAAGACAAATGCCTTCAGGGCCCCAGTGATATGGGATGAGGCCCTGGGCTGGAGACGCGTACTGACTGAGGCCTCTAGGATATGATGCCCTCTCCTGACATTTTCTTCTAGTATTTCAGGTGTTGTATCTAAGTCTTTAATCATTTTGATTTGATTTTTGTATATGGCAAGAGATGAGGGTCTAGTTTCATTCTCCTGCATGTAGTTACCCAGTTTTCCCAGCACCACTTATTGAAAGGACTGTTTTTGCCCCCGGTGTATGTTTTTGGTAACTTTGTTGGCAATGAGTCAGTTGTAAATGCATGGATTTATACATGGGGATTGTATTATATCCCATTGGTATGTGCGTCTGCTTTTATACCAGTGCTATGTTGGTTTGGTTGCTATAGCTTTGACGTAAAATTTGAAATCAGGTAGTTGATGACTCCAGCTTGCCTCTTTTTGCTTAAAATTATGTTGGTTGTTTGGGGGTCTTCCATGGTTTCATATAAATGTTAGGGTTTTTTTTAACACAGACAAGGGTAACCCTTACGTGCTGTTGGTGGGAAAATAAATTAGTGTAGTCACCATAGAGAATAGCACTGAGGTTCCACAAAAAAGTAAAAACAGAACTACCATAAGATCCAGCATTTCCACAGCTGAACATATGTTAAAAACAATCAATATAGCAAAGAAACATCTTCAGTGCAGCTATATCCTCAATCACCAAGGTAGGGAACCAACCTAAGTGTTCATGGATGGATGAATGGATGGTGAGTGGTGTGTATACATGCTGGACTATTATTCAGCCACAAAAAGGACAAAGTCCATCCATGTGCTTCAGCATAGATGGGACTAGAGGCCGTTATACTCAGAGACAGAAGCCAAACACAGAAAGAAGGATGTTCTGTGCAGGAGCCTCTCACAGGCAAGAGCTTCTCTCCAGCTCACAAAGACAGAAAGTAGATTCATGGTGACCAGAGCCTGTGAAGCTCTGGATGTGAAGGATGAAGGGGGAAGCTGTACATGTATTTAGTCCTACTGAACGGTACACTTAACAGGTGATAAATTACATATTTTATCTCAATAAAAATAATTGTATAAATAAAAGAGAAACAAAAAACAAGATCTAACAAAACTGGAACCTGCAATTGGAACCTACAATTTATTTAAGCTAGGGAGTCCTCAATGTGGCTGTTTCATCCACAGAGGATGAAGAACACAACTGTTGTTTTGTGAAAATGAACTCAACAGCCTGGGGATCTGCGTTTCACCTGCAAGAACAGGACCCTGCCCTGTCAGTCAACACCCAGAGTTCTTCTGCTTTCCAAATGCCGTGTCGTACTTAGAGAAGGAATTCTGCAAAGCAAGGTACCCGGTTCAGTTCACACGCTGGCCTCTCCCAGCAAAGCGTGTTTCCCTGAGAACATGTCCTCTCACCTGCTGCCGGGCATGTGGCCCTGGGAAGGATACACAGCAGGCAGACCAGGCAGCCTCTGTGATGGACGGCGTTTCTAAATCTATACTCTCCTCGTTTTTACTTTTAAACATAAAATGGCATGTGGTAAACATTGAAATAGAAAATGCCTTTCAGATGGACAGATAGGAAGATAGATATGCCAGTCTAAATCTACCTCATTCCAAGAGAAACGATGGCAAGCTTTGGTGGATTTTGTGTTTTTCACGGTGGCTATTACAACAGATGGTGATACAGGTGTGTTACACAGGAGGGATTTTTCTGCTGGGAAATTTGGCATGCAAATTATATTAATCTACAGCATAAGCCTTTCTTTAATCAGAAAGAGTGATATAAACTACCCAAAATTAAATATTTGAAATAGGGCAGAACTCTTATCATAGGCATATGTTAGTTTTGGAAGAATGGTTCTGAGATAAGGGACTCCAAATCACTTTTAAGATTGCAAAGTCAAAAATAGAAATGTCTGGGAAGTGGAAGGCCAGGGCTATGTACAAGAAATTGTGTGCATATTTTGAATCACTAGGTTGCACAGAATAATTTAAAGAAAAGGACTTAAAGAATTTCTTTGTGACATCAGCTGGGTTTCAAAATGTATTATCCCCTATTTATTGTGAGTTTCATAGCACTGTTTTATGTCTCAGTGATAGATACTTTATGAGAAAATGGGCTTTCGTTGAGTACCTGTTAGGAAACCAGCAGCCAGGGCTACTAGCTGTCTCACCCACCTGGAGTTTGGAGGTGAGCTGTCTAAAGTTAGCTGACGCCCTTTCTACTGCTGGTTAGTCTATTGGCTTTACCCGGGATATTGAGCCTTTAGGATTCCAAGATGAAATCCTAATTCTAGACTTCATAGCCTTCTCCAAAAGAGATAGGAAAGTCTCTTCTCAAACATATCTTTTATCAAGGTATTAGATTTTCTTCCTAAGAGTTTAACAGAAGCCTTACCCTTACATTTCAGCCAAAAGTGGTAGGAAAGTGAGACTACAGATACATTAATTAGCTTGATTAAATCATTCCACATTGTATGTGGATATCAAAACATTACACTATACCCTACCTCAATGTGTATATAATATGAATAATAAAAAACCAAAGTCAAATGTGCTAACTATTGTCTGTTGGCACTGAGCCAGCATTTTCACCTCTCCTCCATGTACTGAAGGGGCTGGACCCCTGCAGGCTGCAGCTCTGCAATGCCCTCACAGCGGAATCCTGGTGAGAGACTGCCGGAGACGCATCCTGTGCAGTGTCCCAGGCAGGACTCAGCGGGGACCTCCTCATGCTGAGGTTACCAGTGGAGTGAGATGGGTATTCCAGTGGTGGGAACCCCCACTTCTATGCTTAGACGCAGCTCTGGGACTCTGCGTGGTTCCATCCTGTGCTGTGGGGACAGTCTGGGAGCCTCCTGACCATGGCTCCTCTCCATTTTTGATGCTGGTCAAAAGTGCCCAGCTCCTGTGTTAGGCGACCTTCTTCTTGAAACATCAGTGTGGATCCTGCCTTAGAGCCCGACTGACACGCCGCTCCTGGTGTGTCACGACTGCTCATGCTCAGAGTCTGAGCAAGACGCCCGTGTTCCAGGAGCATACTGCCACCTGGTATCTGGAGTAAAAATCTGGCATCCTGTGGGCAAACGGAGTGAGAGGAGGGTGGCTTCTGGTGGCAGACGGCAGCGAGTCCCTCTGACCACAAACCTCTAAGAGCTTCATCTTAAATGTCAGTGATCAAAGTCTGTGTGACTGAATTATATGTCTGAAACATTGGTGCTAGTAACTAATCCCTCTTTTTAAATATATATTTTAAAATAATATTTTATTTTATTATTTATTTTTTAATTATTTTGTATTAAATAATAAGTTTATACATTGATACATTGATGGGGTTCAGGGTACTGCTTCAATAAACAATGTGAAATGCTTACATTAAACTGAGTAACACATCCATCACAGTTGTACTCATTTCTTAATAGTTTTGAAATGTCCCATTGCATCATGCACATTAGGTGAGGTCCCCCAAACACCCTCCTTCCTCTCATATCCCTCCCTCCCCTCTCTCTCCTCTTCCCTTCTACTTTCTGGACTATAGTTATGTTTTCCCATTCATAGAGTATGTAGGTGGTTATATATTGATTTCATAGTAGTATTGAGTACATTGGATACATTTTTTTCCATTCTTGAGATGCTTTACTAAGAAGAGTATGCTCCAGCTCCATGCAGGTAACCATAAAGATGGGACATCTCCATCTTTTTATGGCTGCATACACCACAATTTGTTAATTCATTCATGGGTCACTGGGCACTTGGGCTGTTTCCATGTCTTGGTTATTATGAATTGGGGGGCAATAAACATTCTGGTGCAAACTAATCCCTCTCATAAAATAAGGGGCTCAAGTTCAAGTTCCTCAGCAATTCTGTTGCCACTTGTTTTTCCATGGAGCAGTTATAGAAAACCCTGGCCTAAAATTCACTACACAACTTCAAAGTGATTGATGTAAGGATGTGGTGATTTGCTCCTTCCTGCCTCCAGCACGTTTGTGGCTATAAACGCGTTGTGTTTTCTACACGCCCTGAGATCTCTGCTCAGATCTAAAGCATTGGTGATTCTGCTCAAGGTTCTGCTCATTCGAGTTGCAGTCACTCTTCAAAATCTACTCTGAAAATGTTTCATTTTAAAACATGTTGCACTTAGTTTGACAGCGACTTATCTCTTCACATTCAATATATTTATGTAGGTTTAAAGAGCATATTAAAATAGGCTTCATATCATGTTATATTTTTCAGGACAAATTATAGTGTACATTCTAACTTGTTCCCTTTATTTACTTGCCAGAATACAGGAGCCCCATCTCCTCTGAGCCCCCACCTGGGCAGGTGGACTGAAGTGTCTCGTCCCCCCCTGGAGGGGTAGTGGGAACAGTGGAACAGTGTTGGGCTTTGGCTCTTTGCAACAGGCACAACCATCCTCCCCTTCCCCAGCTCTCATCTGTAGCATGGGGTCCCCAATCGGCGGATTGTGCCCCAAGCCCTGTGTCAGCTGATTCACCCTGAGCACAAGCAAGGGACTGGAGGTGGGAGGAGGGGTGACAGTGCATTTCTGCCCCTCTCCGTCTGCCCCAGCTGGCATCTCTGTAATCCCACATTCCCCCTGACTCACACCCTTCCACCGTGGTCTTCTCTTCTGCAGCGTGACTGCAGCCCCTAATGCTGGCAGCTCGGCAACCAAGAGAGAGGTGGTGTGTCTGTGTCTCTGTCACAATGCGTCACTGTTCCTCTTGGAGGCTGGGCTCTTCCCGTGTGCACTCATGCCCCTGGATCAGCTTCCTGTGTTTTAAACTTGGTGGTTTCTGTGTTTGTGTTCAGACCCAACCAATTCCAACTTCTTTCATCTGCAGACATGGACAGGCAGAACTGAAGGTGCCTGGAAGTGTGGATAGAGCTTCTGGCGGAGGAGCTGAAGTCAACAGGAGAGGCTGTTTGAAGACCACCAAGAAACGGCACAAGCAAAGGAAGCTTGCAGGGAACAGCAAGCCCTGGAGTTGGAGGCCAAGAGCGTCTCCACACAGCCAGGGAAGACAAGGGCAAGACGCACCAGTCCAGCAGACCCAGGAGGACCTGCGTGGACGCTGGAGTGTGAAAGGAGCCACTTGCCGGAACCTGGAGACTCCAGCCAAACATGTCGAGGTGGTGCCCCCACTTCCCATGCCTCACAGCCAGGATCACCCGGTATGTTCTGAGTTGGGGATAATAAGACCAGCTCAGACGGCATGATATGGGGATTGTCACAAAGCAACCCCAGCCTGGTGTCCTGTCACCATGTTTGAAACATTAGTCGTTGGAATCACAGGATTTCTGAGTTTACCCCCAGAAATCATAGTTCCATAAAAACTTCTTCTGTCATTACCTTGACAAGGCTTAGAAAGCCATTTTGTAGATTAAAAGGAACAGAAAGAAGCTATGAATAAGATGTCCCAGCAGAGGACCCGGAATCAGAGGGAAAAGATGATGTAGCTGATAGGACACGGTCACAGGGGATGGAAATGGGGAAATTCACGTGGGAAGGCAGGAAAACAGATTCCAAATACGTCTTTTTCACGATGTTATTCACGGCCACTGAGCTATGGAGGGGACTCCTGAGTGAAGTTCCACATGGAATTCCCAGGGGAAACAAGAACAATCCCATGAAAAGTTATGGTAACTATTCTTCTTCTTCCTCTTTTTCTTTTCTTTTTTAAAGTCACTATAGCTATTCTAAAATTGCTAGGCTGGACATTTTGATTTTGAAAGAGCAACACTGTTTTGATGTTAAACTGCAAAAAGCTAACATCCGGTCCCCTGATAAAAGTCAGGTTAAAAATGAATATTTTGCTGTTACCAATTAGACAAAGAAGATGGCCACACACAAGTGCTTAGACTAGTTCTCTTTACTTCTTTAATCAGTTTGCTTTTCTTGAAAATACTATCATCCAATCATTAGTATGCATTGAATAACTGACAGGGATTAGAAATATGTCTTAATATATTTCGTATAGAATGTAGATACAGAGTGTGTGTGCACGAACACTTATGCACACGTACATGTTCTATCTTAATATTTTTATAATTTTAATTACTTACTAAGGTAGGGAGGCGATGTGGAATTTGCTCAGATTTCCTGAGCCCCTTTCCTTCATCTAAAAACACAGCAAATATAACCTCCTTCCCAGCGCTGGTGGGAGGCTGTGGCCTCTCTCCCTGCTGGTTCCTCCCTTCTCGGTGGAGAGAGCGCCTGGCACATGCAACGATTATCCCTTCCTTGTTTGCTTTTCATCTTCATTTTCAACCTCTGCAAAACCAAACGACAGTTGGATTTCATTGCAAACTTTCCGTGTTGAAATGCTGGGGAAGCTTAGGATGTGGCACTTTATCATTACCCAGAACAGTTGCAAATCTTAAATGAACATGTCAATTATTCATGAGTCTGAGGTCGAGAATGCCAACTATAAATTATTAATCAGCTGATGTAAATATTTAAAAACCCTGGTGAGAAACACATCCTGTGAAAGCATTTCTGCAGCCGAGTGGATAAACAGCAGTTTTTATGGCAAAGGTTGATGGTCAAATACCAACATTTATTGGAACCTGCAAAATAGGGTCAAATACACGGTTCCCAGCCCCTTTCGTTTTGCCCTTGTCGTACGGGGACATGCATTTTAAATGCCACGGCCATTAATTCAGCATGCTTGACCTTGGGGATAACCAAATCTATATTTAGTCTGTTTATTTCTGTTGTCCTCTCTGCAATCCTTTTCAATTTTGATCTGGACTGCAACAGAACATGAATGTGTCTCGTTATCTCAAGTTTTCACTCGGCAAGTTATTTAATGAAGGAGAACAAGACCATTAAAAATGCCTCTGTTTTAGGTGTCGTAGAGAAGTGTTTCCATTCGATCTAACACTTTATTACCTGAGTAAGCTTCCCCTCTCTCCATTCCCTGCCCTCCTCTTCTCTGCCTGGATGCCCTAGGTGTCCCCTGTTTTTGATCTGCCTTCCTTCTTCCTTGAATATTTTCCTGTACCTCTCAGTGGGAAGGAGCCACTCCTCCCAGTTACAGTTTTCCCAATGCAGTGAGGACTACGTCTTCGCCACCACAGAATTGCCATTTATAGCATACACTGAACACTGAATGCAAAAGTTGTCCAGTAAATGTTTGCTGAATCTTGCAAACTGATGGGCATATTCCAAACATCTTTAATTTGCAGATGCCCACATTTGATGTGAAATTAGGCTGTGTTTCTCTTTCTGTCTAGGAAGCAAAGTGTCCTAATGATCAAAAGCCTTGGAGCTGAAGCCGGAATAGAGAAGGGTGGTGTCTGACTGTCGTTATTAGTCTGGTGTGAGCCCCACATGGGCAAGGCACCCTCTACACAGACTGACCTGTGCTGGGGGCTTGAGAAGGCACAGTGACTGTTGGCTGATGTGTGCAGTGCTATTTTCATGTCTGTGAAATCACATTTATGCTGACAAAGACAATACAATAGAAGGTAACACTGAAATCCCAACCACCCTGGAGGCCCAGTGCTGTTCTTGCTAAATCCTTCCCTTCAATTAGGTTTCTCCATATAGCAGCACCATAGGAGTCAAGTCTAATTTATCTTTGTTATAGAAAAACAAAACCCCAATTGAATTCCTTGAGTAACAACCTAAACTCAGGCCAGCTACACAAATCCAGGGGATTTTTAAATTCTGCCAGCTAGCTCTGGAGTTTCTCTGACAATTTTTTCATTTGATAAAAATGAGGCATGGGTTTCCAAATCAAATATCTTATGTGACAAAAAGCACACACTGGCCTTAATTGCATTTTTCACTGTTCCATCACAATTTAAAAAGTTAAGTGCAAGTTTAGTTTTTAAAGGTTTGTGGGTGGGCAGAGGATCCAGCCCAGCAGCTGGGAGCATAGACCCTGGGTTTGGAGCCACCTACCATCTTCTAGCCAGGCAGCCTCAGAAGGTTTCTCGACTTTTTGGTGCCTCCATTTTATCATTGATGAGTTGAGTAACCTGATGAATTGTTACTATAATAACATTACTGTTAGTAACTCTGAGACTGAAACTGTGAACCACATTGTACAACAGCAGTACAATTCCAAGGATCTTGAATTTCTTTTGAATCTTTATCAAATCATGCCAAGAGATCTTAAAAAGCAGAAAGAGCCTTCTAATAGATTTCCCATATACATGGGGTATTCGGGCTTTTATTACAACCATCCTCTTTGTAACCTGTATGCGAATGCCTTGCTAATGCCTTCCACAGGATCCTTTATCAGGAAACTCATGTAAGTTTTATACTCTGTCTCATAATATTTTTGGTCTAACTTAATATAAAATGGTATTTTCTAATATTTAATTTGTTACTTAATGTTTCTAATAAAATTGAACATGCAGGGTCCCCCCAATCCAAGAAGCTACATGAACGAACCTTCCCTCTACTTCCCAGTAGAACTGTCTCTGTCAGAGCCACTGCAGCCTTGAACTTGATCTTTATTAAAGAAATAAACAAGGAACAATTGTGGGACACCCTTTGAATTTTACGTGAAACTGTTAGTGGCTAGATTCTTTACATTGCTCAGGAATTCACTGAGTGTTCCCTAGAAATTTCTCACAAAGGACCATGCCAAGAAGAGATCTTAATACACTGGTACACTTCCTAGAACTAGCGATGAGTTTCAGGAAGTGACTACATGGCAGCTCACGGGCTGGAGGTGTGTTTTTGTGCTCTCAACCTCACCGTCTCCCAGTAGATGATGAATTTCCCCTGTACTTGTTGGTTTCTTGGCTTGGGTGTTATTGTTCTTGGTGATGGTCTTACATTACCTTTAGTCTTGATTAATTAATCTCAACATATAATTCTCAAAGCAAGTACCTTTCATACTTGATTTTTTAAAAAATTACAAAATATGTGATCTAAGACCCATAGAAATCAAGGGAAGCCTGTTCCAGACTCCATGTAATTCAGGGAGAACTGGATTTGGAGAATAACACAACAGGAGTATTTAGGACCACATGACATAGAAAGCCAGAGCCCTGGGCCTGGCTGTGTGTGCCAACCACAGGACAGGGGCCGAGTCACAGCAAGTGCCTCTGAGCTTGCTTAATAGAGAGGTCCTTGATTTAAGGATATTGATCCTGGCTACTGCCTGGGACTAAACAGCAAATAATATCTGATACATTAAGCTCCTGCCTCTTGACGTGGTTCAGAGCAGGTGCGAGTTTGAATAAATGTCCTGTGTTCACACTGAGACTCTTGCATTGGACTTGGCTGGAATCTCTCCTGTAAGATGAAATACATTTCTATACTCTCTCCTCATCCTCACCGCTGTTGCCATTGACAAGGTTGGCCCCCAGAAATCCACTGTTATTCACAACCTTGTTATTGGCCCCCAGAAATCCACTGTAATTCACAACCTTGTTAATACAGGGTTATTCTCTTAACTTAATAGGACACATTGGAACAGTACTTTTTGGAATGAAGGAAAACATGATGCTTTTGAAGCAGGAGCAATTTAAGGATGCTTTTTCAGCAGAAAGAAAAATCACAAAATATCTGTCAAGGTCTTGGCTTAAAACGCACATGGTAAAACACATTACTTTCAAGCACGATATTAATCTGGAAAATGGCCAAAGTTATGGGTAACAAAAAACTAGGCCCAAATACCTTCAGCCAGATCAGGCCCTACCACCAGTGAAATGAGGCTTTCCCACATACGGAAACCCAGGGCTTCTCAAAGGATAAAATGAAGGAACACTCAGCTAAGCTCCTTGCAAGGTTTATTCCTGGCAGTTTTGCAAGGCTGGAGAAATTAAGAAGATTATTAATAACTGCAAAGAGACGCTTTTAATTAAAAGTCAGGAAAGTGTGCAATGAGGAGGGCTTGGGTGTCATGAGTACACCTGTGATACACGGCAGTACCAGCGACCAGCTGCAGACTGGGCTCACAGACCTCCCGCCCCCCAAGGAACCTTGAAGCAACACCCAGCCAGCCCTGCCTGTAATCCCTCCACATGCAGACACACATCACACGTCCCCGCTGTCCCCTGTCGTGCTGAGTCCCAAGTGAATAACAGCAGTAGGATCTCGGGCGGCTGCCTCCACGCATGTCTGTCCATGAGCACACACCCTCCAGTGGTCCAGGTAAAAGCACTGGCCACTCTCCTGCCTTCTGCTTGCCCCATGTCCAGTCCACCAGCAAATCCTGCTGTCTCCATGGCCAGAGCACAGCTGGGGGTGACGGGCTGTGCTGGGGTGACAGGCCACGGGCTTTCTACAGGGAGGTCAGAGCACTCCCCTTAAAATGTGATCAGGTCATGCTGCTCTTCCAGAATCCCTCCAATAGCTCCTCGTCTCACTCAAGGGAAACCAAAGTCTGAGGATGGCCAAGGTCCCCGTGCCATCTGTCCCCGCTGCCCGTCATCTCCTACTCACTCCCCTCCTGCGTCAGGGAAGTTTATTTAAAATTTCATTTCAATAGATTTATGGGGTACAAGTGCCTTTTTGTTGTCTGGATGAACTGTGCAGTGGTGAAGTAAGGGCTTTTAGTGTGCCTGTCACCCAAGCAGTGTACATTGTACCTAATAGGTAATTTTATTTTTGGTCCCTCACCTCCCTCCCACTCCCTTTGGGTCTCCGGGGTCCCTTATACCACTCTGTGTCACCACATACAGCCATAGTGCAGCTCCTACTTGTAAACAAGCATGTGCG
The DNA here is from genome assembly GCA_963574355.1 of Loris lydekkerianus. Classification (NCBI taxonomy): domain Eukaryota; kingdom Metazoa; phylum Chordata; class Mammalia; order Primates; family Lorisidae; genus Loris; species Loris lydekkerianus. Next base: position 14,667 of record CAUYPK010102704.1, read on the forward strand.
AGCCTTGGGATTTGCGTTTCCTGTCCTGAGACATTTGGGTAAGCTCTTATACCTGCTGTTGTTTGTACCTGTGTGACACCCCCCACTCCACCCTGTAGCTCTGTAAGGCTCCTTCTTTGTTTGAATGTCACTGCCCTTCCTGATCCCCCATGTAGGAGAGCAGCCCCCCTACCTCACCTTGTCTCCCTCACCTTGCCCCTTTTCACTGTTTGTTCCCCAGGGACTGTTCATAACTATCGTACCTGCATATGCTATTGTCACTATTACTGACTGACATCCCCAGTGCAGACAAGGTACTTGGCACAAGGAGGTACTTGGGAAAGATGGGTCAGTGAAGAGCGGTGCCTGTAGCTCAAAGGAGTAGGACGCCAGGCCCCATATACCAGAGGTAGTGGGTTCAAACCCGGCCCTGGCCAAAAAAACTGCAAAAAAAAAAAAAAAAAAAGATGGGTCAGTGAACAGGTAGAGACAGTTTTTTCTGTATGGTTTACAAGCCATTTACAGAGACAGTCATTCTGTGAAAAGCGCAGCAGTGTGGCAATGTGATGTGTTGTTTGTGGGCTTGAGTCAATATGACATGCACATCCGTGTGTGCACTTGTGTGTGCGTGTATACACATATAACTTCATGATGACAAACACCTGAAAGAATTACCAGTGTGCAGTTCCCCTGCTTCACACAGAGGTTTAAATCAAAATGTACTATAGGCATCTCAAGAATGTTCTGGAATAGAGTTTTAACAATTTCCAAAATCTTCTTTTTGTTGTTTTTCCTCATTTAGTTCTGCTTGAGCCACCTCTCTACCGTGGGTGAACATTCTTGCTCACATGGGAGGTTCAGGAACAACACAGATGCAGAATTTCACCTCTGAGCTTCCCTCTCTGCTTTTGCATAATGCCGTGCTCTGACTTCCAGATGTCTGGCTATAAATCAAGACAAAATACAATGACAATGGCTTCTCATTTTCTGATGGCCTATCCTGTGTCAAGTCTCTACAACATTCAGGCATTTTCATCCTGTGACAGCCATGCAGACAGGGGTGACCGTATCAGATGGGCTCCCAGCCTGTGAGCTGGGGGAAGAAGGCAGGTTAGAAAAATCATAAAAGGTAGTAAGCAGGAAACAAGAGGCTGAGTTACAGGAGGAACACACTCAGACAGGGGCTGTGAAGGCTTTTCAGAAGACGCTACATTCAAGCTGGGCCCTGAGGAATAGTAAGAAGACAGTGATTCAAAGTATCAGGGCAGGAGGTGGACATTCTTTAGGTAGACAAAAAAGTCCATCCTGAATCAGAAAAGATCTTGGTGAGCACTTGGAACTAAGAAAAAATATGACTTGAGACCATTGGGTGAGGAAGAAAGTACAAGAAATGAAGAAGGGAGGGCGAGATCAAATCATCCAATTTTCTACAGAGAGTTACAATTTTATTCTAAACACAGTGCCAACCCTTTGAAAAGTCTTAAGCAGACAAATGACATGACCTAGTTTATATTTCAAGATGATTGTCTGCTGTGTGGAGAACAGACTCAAGGAGGCAAAAGAACAAAGATGTTCTGCATCAGGAGTTTGGCCATAGGCCAATTGAAAGATGGGTGTGGCAGAAGCAGTGGAGACTCAGAAATGGGAAGATTTAAAACATCTTTTCAGAGGAGATCTAACCGAAGGGAGTGACCATTGAACATGGAGAACGGAGAGGAAAGAAATAAAAAATAACCAGTGGTTTGTGGTTATACGACTTGCCCAAATGTGGAGGTTTGGGGAGAGGAACGAGAGGGTGAATGGCGACTTCAGGATACAACAGACTGAGATCCGTCTGGAAGGAGCCTGAGTGGACAGGTCCAGAGGCACATGAAGTTGGAGGGGAAGGACAGTGAAGAGTTATAACTGAATGTCATCTAACGGCAGAAAATACTTAAACCCATGAGAGTGAGCAATGAATTCTAGAGCGAGGCTGTGGGCAGGACAAAGCTGAGGCGGGGTGGAACAGAGGGTAAGGACCAGGCGTGGAGGCTCAAGGGGAGGCAGCCACAGGCCAGGAGGACCCTGGACATGTCCTTGCTAAAGGAGAGAATTTCCAGCAGGGGGTCTGAGGGCAGGGGGAGTGTAAGAGGTAAGGTTTCAATCTCTCAGCGTTCAGCCCAAGGACATCACCTCCCAAGATGGCCATGTCTGTGTGTCCCTCTGCTTCCAAGTCCCAATGACTACCACCTCCCTTAGCCCTGCATGGCCGCAGGTGCTGAGGGACAACCCCAGTTCATGGTGTGAGACTTGCGGAACTATACTATCCTGCGGCTTCCATCCACCGACATCCCTTCCAAATACAGGCATGGGCCACATAATGACCTTTTGGTCAACAGGGACCACCGACATAATGGTGGTTCCATGACATAATAATGGAGCAGAAAATGTCTTCTGGCCTTGTGACATCATAGCTGTCATAAGAGTGTAGCACAATTACTTTATGTTTTAAATAAATTTAGTGTTACCTAAGTGTACAGTGTTTATAAAGTGTACAGTAGTCACCAGTGAAGTCTTGGGCCTTCACCTTGACTCACCCAGAGACGCTTCCTGTCCTACAAGCCTCATTCATGGTGAATGCCATATACATATGTAATTTTTTTATTTTATTATTTTTTATTTTTTATACCAGCAGTCTCCAACCTTTTCAGCACCAGGGACTCATTTCATGGAAGTTTTTCCATGGACCAGAGTGGGAGGGATGGTTTTAGGATGATTCGAGCACAGGACATGCCCTCCTAAGATCACCAGGCATTAGGTTCTAATAAGGAGCCACATCCCAAGTCCTTCACATGCACAGTTCACAGCAGAGTTCGTGCTGCTGCAAGAATCCAATGCTGCTGCTGACATGGCAAGAGGCGGAGCTGGGTGGGAGCCATGGGGTCACCACCACTCACCTCTCACTGTGCAGCCAGGTCACTCACAGAGCACTGGGGCCTGGGGCTTGGGGACTGCAGTGTTGTACCACATATTTCACTGCCGCTTTGCTACGTGTAGACACACAGGCCCTCTCTGCTGTGTAGGATTCAGTACAGTGGTGCACTGTGCAGGTGCTGGCCGGGCATGTGGCAGGCTGCAGCAGCTGGGTTGGGCAGGCGCCTTGTGATGGTCACATGGTGACCATCTCTCCCAGCGTCACCTATCACAGAACAGGTCTTTGTCATTAAGTGACACATGACTGTATCATAATTTAAAGGGAGGAGGGACATTAGCAAAGAGACTAGCTCAGATGAGCCATCTGTTTCCTGCTAGATGTCTGACTAATTCAGTTCTCCAAGCACCAGCGTGTGTGGGCATCTTTTTAATTCATCAGGCAATTGACGCGAGGACATGGGTCATCATGTTCTCACACGTCACTCCCAGAAAGTGTTCCCCTCTCACGATGGGGCGGCGGGCGTCCAGTCCTGCTCCTCCACTCTGCTTCTTTGCCTGTCTAGTCCTCACACCGTATGTCCGTACTTGTGGTGGGGAGGGACTGGGTCTGTCCCCGGAGCTCTCCTGCTGATGAGGGTGGTAAAGGTAAAGGACGGACTCTGCTCGGACCTGAATGAACAGCAACTGAGGAGGTGGCTGTGTGACAGATGATGACACCTTCATGGCCCTCATGTGGCCCCCTTTGCCGGCACTGTTAGGACACTAAGAGGTGACCTTTCTTAGGTTGGGGTATTAAAAGGTGCTTTCTTTTCCCTTTTTCTTTTACTGTACATACTCGAGTATAAGCCGAGTTTTTTCAGCACAAAATTTGTGCCAAAAAACCCAAACTCAGCACAAATTTTGTGCCGAAAAAACTCGGCTTATACTTGAGTATATACGGTATGTCTTACGGTACGTGTGGCTGTGTGTGAGAGTTTGTTTAAACGAAGGTTTTGCTGTATTTTTACTTTCAGCATCAGCCTTCGGACGGAGGCTGGCGTCTGTGCTAATGAGGACCCAGCGTGCTCACGCCCCTCCGTACTCCTGGTGGGACAGCAGAGCTCCCGGGGGAAACGTTCGTTCCATTCCCTGCTGTTTTTCTCCATCTTCCTCCTGGTGATGTAATTTTCTCATAAGGACCCTTCCCCAACAAAGTCCACCCCGGGTGTTCACTTCATACTTTTACCCCTACAAACCTTCCTGGCTGGGAGGGTTCGGAGTGATGTTTCAGGAGTACAGATAAGGAGCACAATTTTCCCAACACCGAACGTGTCTGGCTTTGCCTTCCCTGCCTGGGCTGACAGTGACAAATACTCAAAATCCTCTCAAAAGAAATATTTCAGCCCTGAATTTTCTCCAAAGACCCCCATTTCTTAACTGGGGCTGGGTCAGGGGAGTGATGAGTGGCTCAGACTCCTCATCCCACAGTGCTGGTCTGAGAGGGGGTCCCGCAGCCTCCGTTCCCTCCAGGGCTTCACCGCTGACCAGGACTCGAGCTGTGTCCACCCCCGGAGCCGCAGGCCTGTGTCCCTGAGTACTCACCTCTAGGTGTGCAAGAACCTGCTCAAGGTTATTTTCACTTCCATGTGTCGATCCATCCATAACCCCTGCACGCCGCAGACCTTCCTGATGTTCCCACTTATAAACACCTTGGAATATGCTGTCACAGTTAAGTTTATAAAACTGTTTTTAGGAAAATAAGGATGAGGAGTTTTTCTTAGGAATAAATTTTCTGCTATTTTAAAAGAGTAAAATAGCTTTACACTAAGCATTTATTTGTATAGTTTAGGTGCTTTAAAAATTTGAGATAAAAGTCAACATCATTTACAAGTATAACAAATGGCTTGCAGTTTTTGTTCCTGAGACCTCCGTTAATTCTGTTTTTACCTATAGAAGAAATAATTGGCTAAAACCTAGAGCTAATTCCTTCCTTCTGAGTCTGGGCTGCCACTTGCTTCTGTGTCTTTTGGCACCAATTTCTGCTGGGGACTGTGACCTCTGCAGGGCCATTCCCGGAGGTCAGAACACTTAAAGACTGAGATACATTTTCTAAGAGATTAAAGAAAAACAGTTCAATAGTGGGTTTGCTTACCATGAAACATACGACCTCGTTACAGCCAAAGTTCTAAAGGTATTCATTTAAACTGCGGTGAAGGCTGGTGTTAACCAGTTTGTTGTAAGCATTCCAAATTGTATATAAAATCAGCACATTGTACCCCGTAAATGCATTAATGTACACAGCTGTGATTTAATTAAAAAAAAAAATCTAGTATAAAACAGAACCCAGAGACAAAAAAAAAAAAATGAACTTTAGATTTCTCAAATTTATATGTTATTTCAGAAATATTCAGTATTTTCAGCAAATTTCTCAAAGCTAACTCATATTGCTCCTTGGGCATAAAATTTCTTCATGTCTACATAAAGTTAATTTATTTGTAATTTTTTAAAATTTTATTTAGAAAAAATTTTATTTATTTATTTATTTAGAACTATATCACTCATCACTAGTTTAAAATTAACTCTCTAGTATTTAAATTTTGATTTTGACTTTCATACAGGGTTATTAAAGTTTCTAATGACTATTTCTGGCCTTTCATTTGCTATTATTTTACAATTCATACACTGCAATTAGACCCAGTATGCACAACTCATTTTGTAAAAAATGCTGATTTCATTTAAGTGTTTGAAGGGCATAAGTGTATAATTGTTGCATGTTTATGATATCTGCTGATTTCGTCGGTGTGATAAAAAAATCTCCCTGACAGCCATGGATTTGTGTATTTATCTCTATTCTTTCCATGAGATTGTGCCTTGTTTACGTGAAGGTGAAATCCCTGGCTACACAAAATCCTGACACTAAGGACGACGGGCGCGTCTGCAGACCCATGTGCAGTGCTCACCCTCACACACTTTAGGGAAGGTAATTTTGTCATCTCTATTTTTCACTTGAGGACAGTAAGACTGTGCAGGCTTAAGAAGCTTATCCTTGATAGCCTAGGCAGTAAGCTTGGACTGACACACACAAACGTAGTGTGTGTGTGTGTGTGTGTGTGTGTGCATGTGTACACCACACACTCACAGAGCACATGAAAAGTCTGACAATCAAGTTCCTGAAGTCACTCCGTGAGATGTGCTACTCACCTCATCACTGAGTATGGCCCTGGTCCCTGCAAAATACTCCACCGGGGAAGTAGCGCACCTGTGCCAGAGCTTACTCTACCTTCAAAGCAATTTTGGAACTCCTTTTCAGAAATGGCCATTTTTTGGTTCTGTTTGTGTCCTCAGGACTTGTGCCACATTGGTGAGGGTAGGTATTCTATACTCAGTCTCCTGATTCAAATGCTAACCTTTCGTGGAATCATCCTCACAGACACACCCTGAAATAATACTCAATCCGCTATCTGGGCATCCCTTGGGCCAGGCATGTTCGCACATAAAATTAACTGTCACAAACCCTTAATTACTAATGCCACTCATTAATGGCCACATTCATTTAGTTTTTATGTGAAATTTTATGCCTATGTATCCATCATAAATATTTTTGATGCTACAGCTAACTCCAGTAAGAAATACTCGTTTATTTAAATAAATTCTATAGTGTCAGCCCCCACACAACCCACACAGAGATTGGGTTGTAGCACCATTTTATATATATTCTGAGATATATAAATATAGACCTAGGTGTAATATAATATATGCACACATATCCAGATGGAGATCAGAGATAGGTATTGAGGAGATGGACACGTACAAGCGGCTGGATGGATAGATGGACGGAAGGATAAAGGGCAGATGGCAGACAGACAGACACGGGACTTGGTCCCTGCCAGGGAACCAGTGGACATTTCCAGTCCCTGCAAGAACTTTTCACACTGAAGGAAGGTCCCTATGGTAAAGGAAGGTCCAGACTCCAAAAGTGATACCAAAATTGACATTCAAGGCCATCCAAAAACATAGAAACACATCTCCATGGCTGCATCAGATCTTAAAATGCCACACAAGTGCACGCTCATTCACGTACTCGTAAATTTGACTGGACCAGCCACCACTTGCCAAGACATTCTCACTGGAGAGGCAAAGGAGAGTGTGCCCCACTCACCGTCCTGTGGGGTGTGAGCTGCACACAGCAATGACACCGTCCTGCAGGGTGTGAGCTGCGCACAGCAGTGACAGTGTCCTGTGGGCTGTGAGCTGTGCACAGCAGGGACACTGTCCTGTGGAGTATGAGCTCCATGCAGCAGTGACACCATCCTGTGGGCTGTGAGCTGTGCACAGCAGGGACACTGTCCTGTGGGGTGTGAGCTTCATGCAGAAGTGACACCATCCTGTGGGGTGTGAGCTCCATGCAGCAGTGACACCATCCTGTGGGGTGTGATCTCCCTGCAGCAGGGACACCGTCCTGTGGGGTGTGAGCTCTATGCAGCAGGGACACCATTCTGCAGGGTGTGAGCTGTGCACAGCAGGGACACCGTCCTGCGGGGTGTGAGCTCCATGCAGCAGGGACACGGTCCTGCGGGGTATGAGCTCCATGCAGCAGGGACACCGTCCTGCGGGGTGTGAGCTCCATGCAGCAGGGACATCGTTCTGCAGGGTGCGAGCTGTGCACAGCAGGGACACCGTCCTGCGGGGTGTGAGCTCCACGCAGCAGGGACACCGTCCTGCGGGGTGTGAGCTCCACGCAGCAGGGACACCGTCCTGCGGGGTGTGAGCTCCATGCAGCAGGGACACCGTTCTGCAGGGTGTGAGCTCCATGCAGCAGGGACATCGTTCTGCAGGGTGCGAGCTGTGCACAGCAGGGACACCGGCCTGCGGGGTGTGAGCTCCACGCAGCAGGGACACCGTCCTGTGGGGTGTGAGCTCCATGCAGCAAGGACACCGTTCTGCAGGGTGCGAGCTGTGCACAGCAGGGACACCGTCCTGTGGGGTGCGACACTGTTCTGCAGGGTGTGAGCTGTGTACAGCAGGGACACTGGCCTGCGGGGTGTGAGCTCCACGCAGCAGGGACACCGTCCTGCCAGGTGCGACACCGTTCTGCAGGGTGCGAGCTGTGCACAGCAGGGACACCGTCCTGCGGGGTGTGAGCTCCATGCAGTAGGGATAAGAAAGCACAAACTCTATGCAGGGTAACAGGGAAGAGGGAAAGTCCAACTGGAGAGGGGAGGAACTTCAAGAGGAGGTGGCATCTGTGAGGAGCACGATTGAAAGAAGGGAGGGGCAGACAGGAGGGAGGTGCCCTGGCAGGGAAGAGCCACCGGGGCCCTACCAGGACAGAGCCACACAGACACACCCTCTGCTGTGCTCAGTGGGTCCCCTCTCATCCCCTCTACTGCATCTTCCTCAAAGGAGGAAGCTTGAAAAGGCAGCTTGAAATGGCCTGGGGTGGGCCGTGGGCAGGGGAGGCCACTGCTGCTGGGCCAGTTTTCCTGGCTCTGATATAAGGACTGGAGACTGTGCCACGTAAAATGCTCTGCTGAGTAATGGATCTTTCAAAGTTTGGATAAGCACTATAAAAGCAGCCCTTTAACAAGCTATATATCTGCTTTAGGAGCATATTAAATGTGTTTCTGTGTAATAATCTCTCTGGGTTCTAGGTACTGTAAACTCAAACATCACAGAAGTAATGCCAAGGCTTCAACATTAATATTTATTGACTGAGAAGAGGTTGACCAAGTCAAGCTCTGTTTGATGTTGCCAGTAACATGTTTTAAATTATGAATTTGCATATATATGGCTTATGGAAGAGAAGCACATTTTGCAGATGAATTTTACAGTTACAGTAAAAGATTCAGGTCTGAAATATAGAGCTGTGATTTCTGCATTGAATGCTGCCTGTTTGTACTGGACTTCATTCTCATAACTGAGATGTTTATCTGCTGCGTGCACACACAGAGAGAGGTCTAAACTCTTCTCCTCCATGGGGACAGCTTGTTTCTTATACCAGCATTAATAGCTTGAAGAGATGAATGGAAAGACATCTGTTCCCTGGCTTGTGCACATTCGACAAAGAAGAACAAAACACCATCCTACTTTTCTTTGCAAAAGTCCTGATGAAAACATGGCAGTTGCCTTTGACATTGGTCCACGTCTTTATCATTCAGTCAGGTTCACTTCGTTCCACGCCTGATCTTCTCAGCATCAGACACAAGTAAATCTTTGCTTACTTACCCATGCTAATTAAATACATTGTAATTGGACCAGTATTGAGCTAAAGAATACTTTCTGAGATATGTTTACAAGAATGAAAGCAGAATTAAACTGAATCACAAGGGTAAGGTTTCCATTGGTTAACCACCCCACAGAGAGCATGAGCAACTCATTTCCAATTCATCCTGTTTCACGTACCTGTAGTCACACGGCAGGAAGTACACTTGACACATTTTTGTCAATTCTCTTCATAACTTATTCTATACGTTAAAAAGGAACAGGTTTCATTTTCTTAATTGCAGTAACACACATGTAACATAAAGGCTGCCTTTCTAATCTCAGTGGACTTAAGAAGATTCACAGCCAACCATCACTACTTTCCGGTCCAGACCTTTTTTACTGCCCCAAATGCAAATGCTATGCGTGTTAATCAGCCATGCTTTCTCCCTGCCCCATCCGTAGCCCCTCACAACCACAAATTTGTTTCTGTATCTGTGGATTTACCTGTTCTGGACATTTCCATGGAATCTGTGGATTTTGTGTCTGACTACTTTCACATTGCAAAGCAATTCTACTCCGAGGTTATAGCTGACAGAATTGAAAAAAGGTGTTCCAGTTAACACCTGTCCACAAGAACTCACAGCAGTCACCTGTCCCCCAACGTTCATGGCAGTCCCCTGTCCACCAGTGCTCACAGCAGACACCTGGTACACCAGCGCTCACAGAAGGCACCTGTCCCCCAACGTTCACAGGAGGCCCCTGTCCACCAGTGCTCACAGCAGACACCTGGTACACCAGCGCTCACAGCAGTCACCAGCCCCCAACGTTCACAGCAGTCCCCTGTCCACCAGTGCTCACAGCAGACACTGGTACACCAGTGCTCACAGCAGTCACCAGTCCCCCAAAGTTCACAGCAGTCCCCTGTCCACCAGTGCTCATAGCAGACACCTGGTACACCAGCGCTCACAGCAGACACCTGTCTGGCAACGTTCACAGCAGTCCCAGGTCCACTAGTGCTCAAAGCAGACACCTGGTACACCAGCGCTCACAGCAGTCACCTGTCCCCAAACGTTCACAGCAGTCCCCTGTCCACCAGTGCTCACAGCAGACACCTGTTACACCAGCGCTCACAGAAGTCACCTGTCCCCCAACATTCACAGCAGTCCCCTGTCCACCGGTGCTCACAGCAGACACCTGGTACACCAGCGCTCACAGCAGTGACCTGTCCCCCAACGTTCACAGCAGTCCCCTGTCCACCAGTGCTCACAGCAGACACCTGGTACACTAGCGCTCACAGCAGTCCCCTGTCCACCAGCACTTACAGCAGACACCCTAGGCAGAGACCTGGTTAAACGTGTGTTTTACAAAGAAAATGGCCCGAGACCCTCAGTGGGGACATACAGCTTTCCTACATCTGTTCCTGGGAATATCCAGCCCATGATATTCAAAATGCTTCTTTAATGTGGTGAAGAAAATAGTGGGCCACTTTTTAATTTGGGGGACTCGCCTACAATGTAACATAAGCAACAGTTGGTGCTAATTGATATCTTTGATGACTCAAAGTAACGTAAAGAACTGGTTTGTTAAATGATCCCCACAAATCAACTGTGTTGCCCTGTATTGGCGTCACTGATGATTTTAGGGATACAAGTAATCACAAGTCACCCCAACCAGCAGGGTCTGGTCCCTAGACTTTCTTGTAACATACGCGCACTACGGCCCAGATTGAGGGATGGAGTTGTGAGTAATATGTGTAGTTACATCTCTTGCATGGAATAGGAGGTATTTGGTCATGAAATGGCCACTTTACACTCACAGTGCTACATAACTTCCAGGACACTTTCCAGGGAGCCCTGCCCCATACTGCCCTAGTTTTAAGTCTGCTCTCTAAAAGAAATCCCAGATGAATTCATGGATAAGGTCTCCCTAGAGACTCAGCTATCCCCAATGTGTTTGCCAGGCAGTCTGTCAATAACTTATTTATTATACGAGAGGTTTTAACCACCTCACCCCTTTTCTCACAATCAATCTGTCTACCGATCAATGAATCTATCAGTCTATTTATCTATCCATCTACGTATTTATATCTCTACCTGCTCTTTTGTCTATCGATAGATTTACAGAGAGCCACTCCAAAAGCTCACTTACTCTTTAGTGCTAATTAAAAGAATTTTCCATATGAATGCAATAAACCATTTTGTAAGTACAAAAAAGTTCTTAGGAGTAGTCACGCGGGTGTCCTCATGCAGCGTACTGAGATGTGTTTGATTTCATCTGGTTAATTGTTAAATGGCCAGTTTAAGCTTTTAATTGGAATATCATCATCTCAATAAAAGAAAAGGTTGTTTTTTCTTTATTCAGAATGATTTACACTTAAATTAAGCTAATTAAAAATGATACCATGAAATTCCGATCTCAGCAAAGTGGTAAAAAAGGTGCAATCAGCGGCTGTCTCCCATGTTCAGAACGTAGGGACACCAGAGAAGGCAGCGGTGAGTCTCTGTTCCTTGCCTGACCCCACCCCCCCCAAAGCTGGGCATTGGTGTGCTCTAAAGTTGATGCGCCAGGACATTTGTGCAAATGTGAGACATGAGAGGAAGCCAAGGAATGCTAGATAAAGAGGAAGTTTCAGGAAATGGAGCCTCAGAAGCACACACCCAGCTAGTCTCCATGGTGGCCGGTGGCTGGGCCTGTCCCAACATGTGGGGGTGGGATCATGTAGTACCTCCCAGGCAGCTCTGGTCCAAGCCAACTGTGAGAGAGCCAGCCCTTCCTCCCCTATGCCCTGGGGACTCACAGCCAGGCCCTTGAGGTCCCCTAGGACAGGATCTGCCATTCATCTGTCCCAATGCTTGAGCCAACAAGGGCCCTTCTCAGCACAATTTTCTCAAGCTTGTGCATGAGATGCCCCTTTGCTTTGCTGCTGCGTGTGACTGCAGCTCCCTGCAAGGCGCAGGGTGGAGTGCACCCCAGCATCAAATCACAGAGCCCTGCAGCCTGAAAGTGGCCTGGACGGTCAGGGTGCGGTTTTGCAGAGAGGCCTTCACATTCCTGCTTCTGCTTCATTCTCAGATTTTAAAACCCCAGGGGAAAAAATGCAAATATGCTGCCAATATATGAGAAGCAACTTACCAAGCCTCATAACAAACAAAGCACAGAAAACGAATAGCTCAATATGGGCCGAGTGTCAATCATTGCCCCACTGTCATCACTGATAAAAATAAATTCTCACAAACCCCATCCTACTGTCTAGCTGACAGGCTGGAGCAGGCAGTTTGGTAATTCCTGATGTCTTCAAGCCATCGCTTTGAATTAGCCAAGTTTTTCCATAAATGTGATATTAATTTAAGATTTTTAGGTAGTTAAAAGGACCTGGGTTTGTTGGCAAGTTATAAATGAAGCCAAAATCCCAGGGATGTAACATGCACGGTCTCCTTTGTCTCAATGAATGTTCGTCTTCCCTCTTTTCTCTCTCTTTCTGATTTTATATATTAATATCCAATCCCATCCAAGGACTCCCAGATCAGATTGATCCCACCATATTATAATTTTCTGTCCCAGTGCCTGCCTTCCTACACAGAGCAGAGAGTCCCAAGGACAGAAGTGTGTATCTCCCAAGGCTGGCACGTGCTAGGAGCTCATGGGCTTTGTTGGATGGTCACTGAACATCTCCGTGTCTTGGGGGACATGGACATCCACGTCCAAATATTCCAAAGGCGTCCATCTGATCCTTAGCCTTCACTATTAGGTTTTGTGGATGTTCAAATACATGACCGAGCCCCTGTATTTAGTCTTACTTTGCAAAATGATGAAGAGTCCACTAGACCTATAATTTCACTGAAGAGCTACATCAAGATGGTGTTACAAGGAGCAGAGCCAGAAAAGACTCACTCAAACGGGAGAAATGCCCTAAAATGAGAAGAGTACTCAAGTACCAGTCAGCTCTATGAATGGTGAGTAGATTACCTCATGGACTTTTTTCCTACTATTTTCTGCATATATTCTTCCCAACTATCAATAACTTCCTTTTAGCTAGAAAAGAAGTAGCAGGAGGCTGGCATGGAGCTGAAGTGCTTAGACAGAAATTTCAAGGCAGTGTCAAGAATCTGCACGGGCTCTGCTTCGGGTGTGTCAGGGTGGTTGCTGGAGGCCGACTGTGGAAATTTTGAAGCTATTGGTTTTTAATTTTTTATAACCATTTGAATATACTAGCTCATCTTTTGTTGAAATTAATTAGATTCATCCAGAACTGCATAGGCTGTCACTGGAGGGACTCTGTGGTGATAATCTCCTTCCTCCTTCCTCTGTCACTGTGACTCCCCCACAGCTCCTCAGCTGATTGTAACAAAGTGGGTCCTACACTCTGTCCACATCGTCCAGCTGACTTCAGCTTATGACTGTCCCAGGCTGTGTCATAACCCACTAAGAGAGCCTTCTGGTTTTGCTCATCACATCAATTTCTTTACAACACCATAAAATCTTTGTTCAGATTTTATAATAAATCTGCATTGATGATAAAGAGATTGAGAAATATATTGATATAAAAATTACGATATCTAATTTGTTACATGAGAAATATATTGATTAAAAAATTACTGTATTCAATTTGCTTAAATGTCTTCTATAATTTACCCTATTAGGTTATATGCATGATTTGTAATCTTCTTTGATCAAATACTTGAATTAAGCTCAGGTCTTGCTGCTCCACCATATAACAGGGAGTCATGAGAGTGGCTATCTCCACCTCCACTGGGGATGTTCATAACATCCTTTGCGGTGGAGACAGAAGTAGGTGGGCTTTCATCTGCAGCATAGGAGGTCTGCCCGATGTCCAGGATAACGGTGTGGCCTCCCCAGGAGAAGAACATGACAAGGGTTGTGGCCCCCCTTTCCTGCAGCTTCCCACCTGAATCCATGGAAGACTCAGCAAAAACGAAGTTAAGTTCTTGCAGCTGAGAAATTTTTATCCAGGGAAGCTACATGTGAGTATATCTGCTCCTTTAAATCACTTCCATATTATGTGCTGCTATTGATGAATGTTTCTAATTATATTCTGGGCTAAAAACAAAACTATAAACATCCGAACTTTTGACCTGACTATTTTGATACCAAGATGTTCTCATCATTATAACAATAATAATAATAATAATAATAGTACTAGTAGAGTGGCTTCTTTCCTTTAAAAAGAATTGCAGGATCTCTCATTGCAGGTGACATGGCTGTTTCATGAAAATTATTAAAGAGGGGCGTTAGAATACAGAATGATGATGACTGATGTTTTATACACTGTGTTGTGGCCAGAAAGAACTAGAATGGCCAGGAATCCATCACAGGCTGATATTAACAAACCTTAAACAGCCTAGTAGATGTCAGGCAACTCATGTACATGATTTTATTTAACTTTTGTAACAAATATATGAGGTTATTAATTGTAAACCCTTTTCACAAAAGAAGAAAACAGGCCTCAAATAAATTCAACAGTCCATTAAATTTTCAGAGAAAGATGCAGGTCTGCCTGAGTCCAAACCCACATGCATCTGAGCCCAGAGTCTGAGTTTGGGGCAAAGCTTTGTAATCTCTCACCTTCGAGCATGAGACAAGTGTCTTTTTATGGAATTACTCTGCTTATGATCTGGGCAGAAGTTGCCAAGAAAGGATGTAAGGGAGGTTGGTCATGCAAGCAGTTCAAAAGCACAATCAGGCGCTTGCTATGAGCCAGGGGATATAACAGCAGAGTTAGGGTGTGAACTTCAAATCCAAAATGACTAGAGGACAGTGAGGCTGAGTGCTCCAGAAGAGGTGTAATGCACTTTGGGCTTCCCAGAGGGAGGTAGTGAGAGTAGAAAAGGAAGGAGCTGGTAGGGGGAGGCAGCTCAGGGAGGCAGGTGGGCTGGGTGGGCACCAGTTACACAGGGACAATAAAAGCCAAGTTGTGTTCAAAGAGAAAATGTGGCTTGCAAAGTGTTACAAAGAAATTCAGCTTTTAGGACTCCTTCAATAAAAAAATTAATCTAAAAACGTATTTAACTTTGGAGAAATTAATTACAATATGTCTCAGTGATGCTTTATTTGGATTGAGTCATGCTAGGGTGCTGAAACTATCTACTGTCTGAATTTCTGCATCTCTTATAATGCTTAGGAAATTCTCCACCATAATGTCTTGGAGCGCAGCTTTAGGATCATCCTTTTTTCCTTCATGAATCTCTATAATTCAGATGTTTAATCTTTTGGAATGATCCTGATTAGCCCACATCACAAAGCCCCCAAACAGCAGATGCTGGCATGGATGTGGAGATAAGGGAACATTTCTACACTGCTGGTGGGATTACAAATGAATACAACCTTTATAGAAAGAAATATGGAGAATCCTCAAAGAACGAAAAATTGACATTCCATTTGATCCCACAATTCCACTACTAAGTATCTACCCAGAAGAACAAAAATCCTTTTACCACAAAGACATTTGCACCAGAATGTTTGGTGCAGCCTAATTCATTATTGCCAAGTCATGGAATCAGCCCACATGCCATCAACCCATGAATGGATTAATAGATTGTGGTATATGTATACCATGGAATGCTATTTAGCCATAAAAAGATGGAGACGTTACATCTTTTATGTTTCCCTAGATAGAGTTGGACCACCCCTTAGATAGAGTTGGAACACTTCTTAGTAAAGTATCTCAATAATGGAAGAAAAAGTATCCAATGTACTCAATACTATTATGAAACCAATATATAAATACTTACACATATCATTCATATGAATGATAAAACACAAATATAGTCTAGCAAGGGTGGGGGGAGATGGAGAAGGCAGGGCAAGGGGGGCAGGCAATAGGTGGGAGGGGGAGGGCATGTGGTGGGATCTCACCTAATGTGCACAATGCAAGGGTATATTTAAAAATAACTCAGAGTAAATTTTAAATGTCTTACCACAAAAAATAAGTGAGGTGATGGCCATATTAATCTGTTTGATTTAAGCATTCTATATTATATATCAAGGCATCACATTGTACCCCATAAATGTATACAGTTAAGATTCCAATTAAAAATATTAAAAACATATTTAAAAGTAAAAAAAAAAAAAACTACTAAGATAATTGATTTCATTGTTTGTTTGATCATGATGAATAAACAACAGTTTTTAACATTATTTCACACCCTCATGGTTATGCTGTATCTTCAGACATCAGCACTGCAACAGTCATGGATAAAATTGTTTTTGTTAAGGAGACAGCAATGTACAGGAAAGGCTTAGAGTATTATTTATTTGGGGGACAAGTGCTATATGGAGTGACCCTGTTATGTTACTTTATCTCAGGGTAAAATACTTTTGTCTCTGAATGTAGGTTGTTGGTATTCATAGACTAGGAAGGCAGAGAAAAGTGCCCCTAATGTTCCTTGCCCTACCTGTGGCCAATCGCCTACCTCTGTACCAGTGAGCTATTGCCGTGTAACAACCACCCCCAACCTCATGCATTAGAATTACAATGGTCTAGCGTTACACTTATGTCCATAGGTCTTCTAGGGTTTTGTCCATCCAGACTGGGCTGTTAGCAGTATTGTCTTGGAGCAGAGCACCTACACCTGACTCTGAAGCCAAGGCTGACGGGCCAGCAGCTCCCTTTGGGAAGTCCTTCTCATGGCAATGGCAAAGACTAGAGAGGGTAAAAGGCCTCCCGAGGTTTGTTTCTTTATTAATTAATTAACTTATTTTTTGAGACAGAGTCTCACTTTGTTTAAGCAAGAGTGCAGTGGCATTACAGTTCACTGCAACCTCAAACTCCTGGGCTCAAGCAATGCTCTTGTCTTAGCCAACCCAGTAGCTAGAATCATAAGAGCCCACAACAATGCCTGGCTAGTTTTTCTGTTTTCAGTAGAGATGGGTCTCGTGCTCGCTCAAGCTGTTCTTAGACTCCTGAGCTAAAGCAATCCGATTGTCCTGGCCTCCCAGAGTGCTAGGATTACAGGCATGAGCCACCAGGCCCAGCCTCTCCTAAGGTTTAGAATTGGCACACTGTCACTTATGCCACTATGCCACTAGCAAAACAAGATGTGTGTCAAGTGCAAAACGAAGGGAGCTGGTAAGGCCAGGGAAGGTCTACCGCAGCCTTCAGGGGACAGGTGTTTGTTCTTCTCTGATTGCATGTGGTTAGCTTTATGGATTTTTAGCTACCACTGTTATTTACTTAAGTGTTATGAGGTGTTTATCAGTATGTAAATACTCCCTTGTTGTATGACTTTAAAAGCCAGAGAACACACCATTAAAACTAAGAATTTCTTGAAGCTTTGTAAACCGTAGATTGTAGCTTCTCTCTCAGGATTATTTCATCGAATCTCTTAGTTAATCTACTAGCGTCAGATGCAGTGAACCAAAGCATGTAGTTCACTGCTATTGTATTTTTCCTGGATACCTTTCAGTTTAAAGGTGTCTTCTTTTTCTGAGATTACAGTATTTGCTCCCATACTGCCGGGAAGTTATGTTAACTGTTTTCATAAGGTGACGATTCCACAAGAAATAAAGCAGCACAAGCCGTTGTTCCCGTGAAGACTTTGCTGATGTAATTTCTACATCTGGAGAAGAGACGTATTTCAGTAACTCTAGGCTAGTTGCAACTAGTTAACTAAGGTTTCTGGCATGGTCATGATTAAAAGGACATTCCTACAGAAAGGAGAAAAGATTCTTACTGACTCCCACTTAAGTAGCGATATAATCATGAAAAGTAAAGGAATTTAGTAAAAAAAAATTAGCTATTTTTTAAAAGGTTTCTAGACAGAGCCAATTAATCTATGTCCTTATTTTCTGTTAGAATAACTATACTTAGGTTTGCTGATGATTTATTAGCTAATGTTAATATTTCTATGAACTTTTTTCTTAATTCTTAGGTATTAGTTGGCGTGAGATATTATGTAAAGAGTGTTTAGTTCACACAGCGATTGTCTATTTCATTGAGTGTTAGACCTAGATTAAGAAGAAAGAAGAGGGATTCTCATATGCTCGTTAAACACAGAATTTTAAACAGAATTAAATCCATTTCCTTAGTTCATTTCATTCTTTGTAATTTTTTTTTAATTTATTTATTTTTATCGCTAAATCATAGCTGTGTACATTAGTGCAATCAAGGGGTACAATGTGCAGGATTCATGTACAATATGAAATATTCTCATCAAACTGTAGCCTTCGTGGCATTTTCGTAGTTACTGTATGTAGGCATTTGTATTCTGCACTTAGTAAGTTTCACCTGTACCCATTCCAAGATGCACCGTAGATGTGGCCCCACCCAATACACTCCCTCCACCAAAACCTTCCCCCTCCCTTCCCCTTCCTTGGCCCTTCCCCATAGTCTTGTGCTATAGTTGGGTTATAGCCTTCCTGTGAAAGCTATAATTTAGCTTCATAGTAGAGCTGAGTACATTGGATACTTTTTTTTCCATTCCTGAGATACTTTGCTAAGAAGACTATGTTCCAGCTCCATCCATGTAAACATGAAAGAGGTAAAGTCTCCATCTTTCTTTAAGGCTGCATAATATTCCATTGTATACATGTACCACAATTTGCTAGTCCATTTGTGGATCAATGGACACTTGGGCTTCTTCCATGACTTAGCAATTATGAATTGGGCTGCTATCAACATTCTGGTACAGATGTCTTTGTTATATTGTGATTTTTGGTCTTCTGGGTATAAACCTAGTAAAGAAATTATAGGATTGAATGGCAGGTCTATTTTTAGATCTGTAAGTATTCTCCAAACATCCTTCCAGAAGGAACGTATTAGTGGGCATTCCCACCAGCAGTGTAGAAATGTGCCCTTTTCTCCACATCCATGCCAACATCTCTGGTTTGGGGATTTTGTTATGTGGGCTACTCTTACTGGGGTTAAGGTGATATCTGAAAGTAGTTTTGATTTCCATTTCTCTGATGATTAAAGATGATGAGCTTTTTTTCATGTGCATCTGTCTTCCTTAGAGAAGTTTCTCTTGAAGTCCCTTGCCCACCCTGAGATGGAGTCATGTGTTCTTTTCTTGCTAATACATTTGAGTTCTCTGTGGATTCTGGTTATTAGACAGTTATCAGAGATATAACCTGCAAATATTTTCTCCCATTATGAGGGCTGTATGCTTGCTTTACTTACTATGTTCTTGGCTATGCAGAAGTTTTTTAGTTTGATCAGGTCCCAGTAGTGTATTTTTGATACTGCTTCAATTGCCTGGGGAGTCCTCCTCATAAAATATTCACCCAGGCCAATTCCTTCAAAAGTTTTCCCTGCACTTTCTTCAAGTATTTTTATACCTTCATGTCTTAAGTTTAAATCTTTCATCAACTGGGAGTCTATCTTAGTTAATAGTGAAAGGTGTGGGTCCAGTTTCAATCTTCTACAGATTGCCAGCCAGTTCACCCAGCACCATTTGTTAAATGGGGAATCTTTTCCCCACTGAATATTTTTAATTGGCTCGTCGAAGATCAAATAACAGTAAGTAGCTGGATTCATCTCTTGGTTCTCTATTCTGTTCGAGACATGTACTTCTCTGCTTTTGTGCCAGTACCATGCTGTTTTGATCACTATCGATTTATACTACAGTCTCAGGTCTGTTAGTGTGATTCCTCCTGCTTTGTTTTTATTTCTGAGTAATGTTTTGGCTATTTGAGGTTTTTCCTGATTCCATATAAAATGAAGTATTATTTTTTCAAGATCATTAAAATATGACAATGGAGCTTTAATAGGTATTGCATTAAAATTATA
>CAUYPK010102705.1:0-19297 GCA_963574355.1 Loris lydekkerianus
GAGCCTGACTAGAAGTAGATTCATTGAGCTACTTCCGCGTAGCAATGACTCAGCAGGGCCCGGCCTGAAACTGCCTCTACCTAGATACAGCCAATGTGGTACAATGCCATTGGCCCAACCCTATTATACCACCCATCACACCATTTCACGTACCTCATCCCCTGCTTCCTTTCCCCACCCCTTCCCCACGCTCTATATAAGCGGCTGCTTGATGCAATAAAGTTGAATTCCTGCTGCCACAGACTCCCGGCTCCATGTGTTCCTGTTCGGGATGCCAACGCTCACCATCCCACTCAGCCCCAGGGACAGAGTCAGGCTGGCCCTACTCTCCCCTCTTCTGGACTTGTCAGACAGCCTGGCAGGGATAATCTCACGTACTAAAGCCTTTACCACTTCCTGGGTCTTTTCTGTCCTGCAAAGGAATGCTTTCACCCAATTAGTAAAAGTATCCACAAATACCAGCAAATATTGTATACCATGTACCTTAGGGGGATGAATGAAATCTATTTGCCAGTCTTCACCTGAATATTTACCTTGTTTCTGTTGGAGCTTAGATGGTGATTTAAAGGATTGTTTCTCTGACACACCTCACAAGTCCTTGTTATCTGTTTTATGGTTTTAAATAAGGTTTTTCCATTAAAGAGAGCTTTAGCCATTTGATAGGTATTTTCAGTGCCAAAATGAAAAGAGCGATGTAAAATTTTATTTTCCATTGACTTGCAGCAGGTAATAGCAAAAGTCCACTTCTATTTTGTAGTGAGCCTGAAGGAAGTAGTGAATAGTCTCTGGATAAAGCCCATTCCTTTTCTTCTGGGGTATATAGAGGTACATGATTCTCAAGTGACCCCTCCAAAATGTGGGGTGCCACAAGGGGAATTTTTCCTTTCTCTGCTACCATTTTAGCCTCTTTATCAGCAAGTCCACTACCTTCAGAAATATCATCTAAGGTTTTTTGGTGTCCCTTACAATGAATAACTGCTACTTCTTGTGGAGCATGAACAGCTTGTAATAACCTATTTGATGACGATATTTTATAGGGGAGCCATTGGAAGTTAGGTACTGTGTTTCTTTCCAAATAGCAGCATAGGCATGTAAAATGAGGAAAGCATATTTTGAGTCAGGGTATATACTGATTTATTTGTTCCTCCCAATTTCTAAAGCACAGGTTAAAGCTATTAGCTCAGCTAATTCCATTCTGGTTCCTGAAGGGAGAGACCCATTCTCAATTACAGCATACTGAGTAACTATAGGATAGCCTGATTTGTGAGTTCTTTGTTCTGTGAAAGAACTTCCATCTATATATAAAACCATATCAGGATTTGTAGGGGGGCTTCTTGTAAGTCCTCTCTAGCTGCATAGGTCTGTGCTGTAATTTGTTGGCAATCATGCCCTATTTCCTCATTGGATTCAGGAAGGAAAGTGGCAGGATTCAAAGTGGCACAGGTGCATAATTGTAGCACTGGTCCTTCTAGTAATAAGGCTTGATATTTAAGAAGATGGTTATCTGACAGCAAAAGATTACCTTTTGAATTTAGAAGTCCAGTAAAGTTATGAGAAGTATAAATAATTAGGTCTCTTCCCAAAGTTAGATTAGTTGCTTCTAATGTTAAGAGGGCAATCCATAGACAGTGTGGCCATCCTTTGGCCATGGTGTCAATTTCTTTACTAAGATAAGACACAGGTTGTAAAACTGGACCCCCGTGTTGGGTTAAGACTCCTAGGACAGCTCCTCCTAGGGAAGTCTGCTCTGTAATATACAGATTAAATTGTTGTCCAGTAGAAAGACTTAACGCAGGGACCTGTAAAAGAGCATTTTTTTTTCGACTATTGGAATGCCTTCTCTGTTTCTAGTTCCCATTCTAGAGTAACAAGACACTCTTGCTGAGAATTTGTAATTAAAGAATAGAGTGGTATAGCTATTTTACTATACCCAGCAATCCAGACTCTGCAAAAGCCTATAATTCCTAAGAAGCCTCTAAGCTATCTGAGAGTTCAAGGTTTAGAGTGAGCCAAAATTTATTCTATTCTTTCTTTGCCCCAAGGCTTTCTTCCCCCTATGAACGTTGGGGATG
This sequence comes from Loris lydekkerianus, assembly GCA_963574355.1. NCBI lineage: Eukaryota > Metazoa > Chordata > Mammalia > Primates > Lorisidae > Loris > Loris lydekkerianus. The sequence continues at coordinate 2,073 of CAUYPK010102705.1, forward strand.
AAAATAGTGGACTTCAGACACATATAGTTGGGCTTTAGCCTTGGAAACTCTGTACCCACAATCAGCTAGAAAGTTTAATAGAGCTTGGGTAGCTTTGTGGCATTCCTTTGCATGTGGCATTCCCAAAAGAATGTCATCTACATACTGAATAAGAGTTGCTGTGGGATATAAGAAATGACTCAAGTCTTGGGCCAAGGCTTGCCCAAACATGTGAGCGCTGTCCCTAAATCCTTGAGGTAACACAGTCCTTGTGAGCTGAGTGTTGGAGTCAGAGGGGTCTTCAAAAGCAAAAAGGTATTGGTGATTCTCATGAAGAGGGATGCAGGAGAAGACATCTTTTAAGTCTAGGACTGTGAAGTAGGCAGCTTTTTCAGGGATTTGCGATAATAAAGTACCGGTACACAGATTGGGAACTATAGTATTGAGAGGAATGACTGCTTCATTTATAATGTGGAGGTCTTGTACTAGTCTCCAAATTCCGTTTGGTTTTGGGACTCCTAGAATAGGAGTGTTATATGGATTATTGCAAGGTATTAATAATTTCTGTCACTTTAGACTCTGTATTGTGGGTATTAGCCCATTCTTAGCTTCTGCTTTTAGAGGACATTGTTTTAGATTTGGATAGATGGTGGGATTTTTAAATTTAATTTGGACTGGTTGAGCAGATCTTGCTCTTCCCATCTGTCCTTTTGTAGCCCATACTTCTGGATTAATTTCTGTCTCTAATAAGGGAAGGTATATTATAGGTTCTTGGCCCATATTCATATAAATCAGTAGTTCTCAATCTTCCTAAAGCCACGATGTATTTTCATTGTTACAAAGTGGTCATGACTCACAGGTTGAGAACCGCTGATATAAATGGTTCTTCTCACTTTAGCTAGTATGTCCCTCCCCAAACGGGGAGCAGGACTTTTAGGGATGATTAGGAAGGCATGAGAGAACAGCCAGTCACCCCAATTGCAGCTTAAAGGCTAAGAGAAGAATTTAGTAACTGGCTTTCCAGACACCATCTGTATAGTTACAGATTTGGGTGATAGAAGACCAGGCTTATTGTCCAGTGTCCAGAAGAAATTATGTCTCCTGGACCTCTGCTATGAGGCAGACCTAGGGCTCTTGAGGGGTGATGACACAAGCTGGAGCCATGAGAATCTGCTCTGGGCACCCTCAGTCTAGACTGGGAGCTGATGAAGTCACTGTGCCAGGAGGCCTTCACTTCTGAGAACTGGCTGCCCTCCAGTGGTCACCCTTGCATTCTGGACAGGGGCCAGATGGCTTGTCCAACACACAATGCTAATGGGAGCAATCTCTCCTAAAGTGGCCAGTCTGACCACATTGGAAGCACTTGTACTTAGCTCCTCTGGCTTTCCTCTGCCCCTGAATGGTGCCTATTTGTTGGAGGGTCTTTACTAGAACTGTCATTCTTTTTTTAATCCCTTCTTTCTTTTTTCTCTTCTTCCTCCTGATCTCAATTATAAAAGGAGCTGTGGCTCTTTTAAGATGATTCTGCAGGTTATGATCCAGGCCTAAAGCCAGTTTCTGGAGTTTTCTTCTAGTATCTGGGGCAGCTTAAATGATAAATTTATCTCTTAAAATAATTTGGCCCTTTATGGAGGGAGGTGTCAACTGAGTGTGTTTTCTCATCCCCTCCCTAAGCTGCTCAAGAAAGGCTGAGGGGCTCTCATTTTGCTCCTAGCAAATAGTAGACAACTTAGAATAATTCATAGGCTTTTTCCAGCATACATGTTAGAAAATGTTTACGCCACCAGTCACCTTGTTTCTCGGTCTCATTCAGAATCCTCAAAGGGAACTGCCTGTCTTCCCATTGGGTATCTGTTCCTTTCCTCAGAGGACATACTGGTATCAGTATTGGATGTGAACCACAAATCACACCACTTTCTAGCCTCATCTAAGACTTCATTTTTCTCATTAAAAGTTAATGTTTGATCTAGTAGTAGCATTACATCTTTCTAACAGAAGTCAAAGCTTTGTCCTAACCCTTGGAGAACATCTGTGTACCTATCTGAGTCATCAGAAAATTTTCCTAAAATTTTGTTTTACATTTGCCAGAGAAGATGGAGTGAATACTTGCAAGAAAATACCCATTTCCCCTTCCACCACCCACAGTCTCAATGAAGGAACACAAAGAAAGATAAAGTTGCTTTCTGGGGGTTCCCAACAGGAACAGAAGAAACTCTCGGAATAAACTCCCCCTTGGGACCTTTTAAAGGCAGGGAGAAAGGTGCAGGAGAATTAGATGGCAATTTGAACTAAGTGGTGACAGCATCTCTCTCAGGAATCCCTGGTCATTTGGGGAAGTTATTACATCCAGGAGAGCTGAATCTATCTGACAGGTTTTACACAGTTGGAGGTTGTTTCTGAGAAAAAGAACGCTTGCACGTGGGGTACTTCAGACCACTTCCCTTGTTTACAAAAAATGTCTAATTGAAAAAATGTTGTCATAATTTAGAGTATCCTCTGTTGGTTATTGTTCACTATCAGAGAATCGATACTAAGGGTAGGCCTGGGTGCAGAAGAAAAACATATATTATTTTTCCAGTGCCTGGGGATTAAACGTGTCTCAACAATTTAGAATACAGCCCAACAGGGTGTTCTCTTGGCGAGAGAATATGTTACCCATCTGTGGGAAAGAACAAATGTCCAGCACTTTAATCAAGCCAACCCTTTGTGTTCCTGGGTTGTCAAAGTGTTCTCTGACCAACCCAAGAAGCCTTCCAGCCAAACAAAAGGAAGCGCTATGTACCAGTGGGCTCTCCTGTACTTATTACTTGCTGGCAGCACAGCCTTAGAAGTCAGGTATCTGGGAGCCTGGTCTCACCTGATGCAAGTTCTACCCCTTTCTGCACCTGCCATTGAGTATATGTCTGTCAATCAAAGTGGGGATTTGCCCTGCCCCAGCATGGTGCTTGCACATGTAACCCTTTATAATTTTTACAAGCTTTTTCTAAATTTGCAATAACAAAGGAACATAGGCTTTCTCTCATGAGCAGGTCTTAAATGCTATGTTTCCCAGCTTCCCTTTCTTCCTCCAAATTTAGCAAGGCAACAATAATTAAACTCCATTAGAAAATCAGAGTTGAGAAACACTTTGAAACTTTGCATTAGAATTAGTTACAACTAGCCTAAGTCTTAGAGAAACCTGGAATTATTTTAAACTTTTCCACCACTTTTACACCAATAGACCAGAAACAATCAAATAACCAAGGTCATTTTACTTCCCTTTCTTCATTTTTAAAGGTTTTCTTTCTTTCCTTTTGTACTTTGAAGAAAAGATCGAACTATAGCCTGGGGTTTAGGGCTATTCCTGCCTTAAGGGGTTGACCCAGGCTTCCCTTCATGGGCTCCTGGTTGCCCAGAGAAGCCATGCTAGGGGAGTAATTTTGCCTTTTGTTTGAAGCCAACTTCTAGGCTTCTGTAACCATGGTTCAGCTTTTTTTCTCAAACACGCAAAAAAGCCAATTGAATTCAATTTTGCAATGAAAGGCAATAAGAAGGACCTTACAACACACCCACAACATCTGAATCACACTCATAACATCTGAAAAATGCCAGAATAAGCCAGTACAAATGTAACAATCCTTTACCAACATTATAACAAAACACACAAACTACAAGGACACAAACAGAAAGCAGCAGGCGTCTGTACAGACAAACAGAAGTTTGGGACCATGCAAGATGAGAGCAGATAGTAAAAGACCTGGAAGAGCACTTTTTCAGAAGGCCTTCCAGTGTGCTGGGGACCATTTCTGGGGACCCTGGGACCTCTGGGTGCTATTTCTTTGCTCTACTCTCAACCAGAGAGAAGGAGTGGATACAGAACAGGTTCAAAAGCTTCTAACATTCCTTTTGGCTCCTTTTTGGAACAGCAGCCTGTCCCCTGTGACCTGCAGGTTAGCAGCCACACTATGCACTTTAAGGGCCTAACAGGCATCAAAATTATTAGTCTCCATTCCCCCCCCCACACACACACACACACAGTGGTAAGACAGGATTTTATTAGGCAGAAGGAATACAGAAGGAGTAAAAAGCACAGAGCTTCTAGCAAAGGGGAAGACCCAAATCAGGAGTCTCCCTCATCTCCATTATTATAACTATAGAGAAAATAAGATAGCGGCAAGTGGTTCCATTGCTTACCACAGATCTTCAATCCTGGACAAGCCTCCCAAAATATGTTATCCGAATTTCTTCTTCAGTAGGTCCTTGGTCTCAGGGATTCAAAGAATGAATTAAACACAGATCAATGATAAGACAGGATTTATTTTACAGAAAAGAATTCAAAAAAAAAAGCACCAGAGCTCCTGGCAGAGGGAAAACCCCAAGTTGGAAAAAATCTCCCCTGGGTCCTTTGTCTAGGGCAGTGGTTCTCAACCTTTCTAATGCTGCAACCCTTTAATATAGTTCCTGTGGGTTGTGACCCACAGGTTGAGAACCACTGGTATATCCCAGCAAATGAATGGATATAATCCCTATGTTCCCAGACCTAGAAAACTTACATGAAATTGATCAGGCCTGGGAAAGGGAGTTCCCTGTTCAGCCATAAGTACAAGGGGAGACAGAGGCCCTCCGAGACACCACAGTGCTGAGCTGGCAACTTGGAGGTATCCCCTAGCAGTTATCTGGCTCCTCTGGCCACTGGAGCCTCCTGTGGCCCTCCTCACCCTCCAAACTGTTGGTTCCTGTGCAGGCTGCTGCTGCACCAGCACCTCCAGGGTGGGGATGGCAGGTCCTCCCCTCGGGTCCTGCTGCTGTGCTGGCTGGGGTGCCACCTGCCCTGGATCAATAGGAACAGACAAATCACTGGAAGGGAATGTAGAGTACAAAAACAAACCCAAGAATAGGCAGGTATATGGCTTATGATAAAGATGGTATTTCAGATCAGTGGGAAGAGGCTGATTTAATAATTGAAATCATGTAATGGCTTATTAGAAAGTTGAAGTGTTGTATCCCGACTACTACCACTGAAAGAAATTCTGAAGTAAAAATTTTTAATATAAAAATGAGGCTGGGAGTGGTGGATGATGCCTGTATTCTTAGCACTCCGGGACACCAAGGCTGTAGGATCACTTGAACCCAAGAGTTAGAAGTTGGTATGAGCCAGGCTGATGCCATTGCATTCTAGCCTGGAGCAACAGAGTGAGATTCTGTCTCAAAAAAAAAAACCCAAAACAGTAATATAAAAACAAAACCATCAAAGTACTATAACAAAGCATAGATAAACATTTTTATCACTGTAGGGTGAGAAAAGCCTCTAGTAAGTTTGGGGCAAAATCTGAAGTGTAATATGGGTAAAATTGGTTAATCTAATCATAGTAAAGATTTTAAACTTCTATAATGAAAAACTAGTAAAAAACATTATAAACTGTGAAAAACATGTATGGTACATGTTGCCCAAAAAAGTCTAATTTCCTTGGTTTACAAAGAGCTCTGTATGTATCAGTAAGATAGAGATAAACAGCCCAATAAAAATGGACAAAATAAATGAGTAGGTAAAAGAAAAAAGAGGTATAAATAGCCATTAAGTATGCAAATAAATGCCAAATCTTATTAAAATTAAAGCAAATGTGAATTAAAACATTATTTTAGTTTTCTATTGCTGAGTGACAAATCATTCCAAAAATTAGTGTCTTAAAACAACAATAAATATTTACTATCTCTGGCAGTTTCTGTAGGTTCAGAATTCAGAAGTTGCTAAGCTGGACCATTACAGTGTGGGGTCTTTCATGAGGTTGCAGTAAAGATCGTGACTGGATCTGCAGTCATCTCAAGGGTTCACAGGGGCAAGAGAATCCATTTCCAAGGTGGCTCACTCATATAACTGGTAAGTTCGTGCTGGCTGTTGGCAAAAGTCTCTAGCTCCTCCCCAAGTGGGCCTTTCCACAGGGCTGCTTGAGCATCCTGATTGCATAGTGACTGACTTCCTCACAGCAAGCAATACAAAAGAGCAAAGCAGAAGCTATAATGGCTTCATAATGTAACCTTGGCAGTTATGCATAACCACTGCCACCATGTTCTGTTGGTCACACAGGGCCAGCTTTCTGGGCATGCAACCTATGCAGTCACACAGGGTTTAAAGCTCTGCTATTGCTTTAATATATATTATTTTAGACAGAGTCTCACTTGTTCACTCTTGGTAAAGTGCTGTGGCTTCTTAGCTCATAGCAACCTCAAACTCAGGCTCAAGGGATTCTCTTGCCTCAGCCTCCCAAGTAGCTGGGACTACAGGCACCTGCCACAATGCCCAGCGATTTTTAGAGACAGGGTCTTGCTCTAGTTCAGGCTGGTCTTGAACTCCTGAGCTTAGGCGATGTGCCTGCCTTGGCCTCACAAATGCTAAGATTACAGATGTGAACCACTGGTTCACATGATATTCTTTATCATTTTATTATTGAGCTTTTGTTTTGTAAGTGAAGACAGTGGGGCCAAGGAGTACATGTGTGAGCAGAGGATATACACAATATGTGTATTCACCAGTGTTCCTCGCCACCTCATTTACATATAGCATTAGCATTGCACAGAGTTCTGATGAAAGTTCAGTGAGTCTCAAAGTCAAGAAAGTGTGTTTCGAAAGCTAGCAGGTCCCACAAAGTGTAGAAAGAATTATGTGTGTATCAAGAAGTGAAAGAAGAAAAGTTAATTTTATGCTGGTAAGAACAAAATACATATACAAGCTACACAAAATAAATTGTGTGCTTTTGGTGATTCCATATGAGTTTAAATTCTCTTATATCTGCATTTAAACCTAGCATTGCGCAATAAAAATGAAAGGTAAAATTGGTGCTAAAATTTTAACATTTTAGTAACACTAGATAGCAAATTTTTTAAAAATGACAAGTTTAGAGAGAGATTAGAAAAAAGGAAAAAGATCTATTCATTATAACTTTATTAGTACTTTTTCCTGCTTTTATATTAAGTCCTGCAAATTATGTAGCCAGCCGTGGTCACGCAGACCAGCTCTGATTCAATGTGAGAGGAGACTCACGAAGTGTGGGTGCCAGGAGCCTGGGCTCCTTGAAGGTCAGCTCAGAGGCTGCCGCCACAAATATCAACTAGTTCATTTATCACTTCTAAAGTTGGCAAAAAGTTAAAGGCAAGTGTTGATAAGGATGTTGGAAAATAGGTGTATATTATAGTTGGAAAGGTCCACTGGTAGATTTCTGGAGGAAATATTGGTGAAAAATTCAAGTGTAGCAAATTTGTAACCCAGCAAATTACTGTATAGGAATCTTGTTTAAAAGCATTCTAACAATTATGCAAAGGTATATAGAGAGAGATGTTCAATGCGCATTGTTAGTAGTAATAAAAAATTGGAAACAATACAGTGAAAATTTCAAAACATAAATCTGCATCTTTATTTCCTCACTTGGAAAGATTATCTACAGTAGATTTCTAAATGAAACTAGAAACTTATAGATCAGCACATGTAGTAGGATACTATTCATGATATTTGTAAATATAAGGTATTAATAATAGTTATCAGTGGGAAGTGAGATTAGTTGAGGACTGGTGGGAGGTGGGGTTTTTTTATGTATTTGTCTGTGTGATAGAATAACAGACAAGACTTTAAATTTTTAACCAAATTTAAAATTTTCAGTATTAATATTTTATTCTATTCCAATAAGTTAATGATGCCTTTTAAGTATACAATCTAAAAAGACATAAATATCATCAGATCATTAATTCACATGTTCAAACCATGTGTTTAATTGTTGATTAGAATAAGGCCATAAATAGATCCCATGGACATGTCACCAGGGTCTTTCCCAGATTGCCAGGAATCCATTAATCAATATTCTTTGATAAGATCATTCTTCAGGCAGGTTTATCATATTGCTTTGATGTCACCAGTTGTCTTTGTAAGAGTTTATGCATTTAAAAAATGGGACATACCATGTCTTCAGCATTCTCCTAAGAGCAGGGCTAGCACATTAGCATAAAAAAAACCTTGAAAAAACTAGCCTTAATGACCCCCTTTTATCCTTTGAAGTGATCACAGCCATTCCCACTTGATTTTGCCTGCTGAGGACCACAACTTTGCTTCTAATAGTCAGGTGAGGTCTGCCCAGCTCAGGTGACTCTCAAAATGCAAACCAGCACATGAGCCACGTTTAGCTCATGTGTATCTTTTTTTTGTCGCACGAAGTGTTTTTTAAATTTTTTAATTACTTGTCTACTTTAAAAATAGTGACATTTAAGATAAGAATCTAAATTTTGGCTGGCTGCAGTGACTCACGCCTGTAACCCCAGCACTCTGGGAGTCTGAGGCTGGTGGATCCCCTGAGCTCAGGATTTTGAGACCAGCCTGAGCAAGAGTGAGACCCCATCTCTACAAAAAACAGAAAAACTAGCCAGGTTTTGTGCAGGTACCTGTAGACCCCAGTACTCGGGAGGCTGAGGCAAGAGGACTGCTCAAGTCCAAGAGTTTGTGGTTGCTGTGAGCTGTGATATGGACGTCATTCCAATATGGTGACCATCAGCTAGAGCTGAGGGTGGCTGCCCTCTTTATTCAGGATACAAGCTCCCCCACCGCAGTCGCTACCACTCTCCGTCTTACACTTTGTTTCAACCACTTACATTTCTTGCCTAGATCCATAGGCGTTTGAGTACGACCAATTCATTAAGACACCCTTATTTATATTTATTTAAAAACCACTCACGTAAAATTTGGTGTGTGCCAGGCATGCTCCTAAGTACTTTACAAATAGTAACATTCAATCCTCAAAATATCTTTTTTTTCAGTAAAATAGGAAAAAATATTTATTTTTTTATTTTTAAATTTTCTCTATACATATACATGTGTTTTTTTGGTTTCCATTTTTTGCCTTCACAAAATTGAAAAGGTTTAAAATTTAATAACAATGTTTAAGATAAGGACTAGATACAAAAACCTCATAAAGAATGAACAAAGATAAATACATTCAGAAAAGAAATCAGACAATTGCTGCAATGAAATATTGAGCAATAATAATAATGCAAAAATAGTAACATTCACATTGTCAAATAAGAGTATGTCTGCCATAGAATGCTTTGACTCTGAGGTTCAGTATGGAGTCATCAGTTAACTTCCTTTTTTTCCCCCCCAAAGTCTCAAAAAATAGACAACTAATATTTATAAAGAAAAATAAAAGATAGTTTCAAAAAACAGATCATGACAAATCTTATAGACAACAGAAAAAAAAGGAATACTTCAAAGTCATGCTACTTCATCTGGATACACCTGATATTAAAGTTGGAAAAAATATATTAATATAAAGGGAAATTAGAAACATATTTCACTTATAAATAGGATACAATATCCTAAATGTCATATTAACAAGTTCAATTAAAAATTAATGTTTAAGTAATGTACTTTGGTCAAAATTAAATTCAATTTATGTGAGAATTAGTCACTATTTTCTTTTCTCTTTTTACTATTCCTTTCCCTCACCCCCTCTCTCCTTCTCTTCTCTCCCCTTCCTCCATGTTCTACTGTGTCATTAATTGTCATTAATTGTCCTCATATCAAAGTTGAATACATAGGATTCATGCTTCTCCATTCCTGTAATGCTTCACTAAGAATAATGCCTTCCACCTCCATCCAGGTTAACACAAATGCTGCAAAATCTCCATTTTTTAATGGCTAGATAGTATTCATGGTATACATATACCACATCTTGCCAATCCATTCCTGGGTTGAAGGGCATTTAGGCTGTTTCCACATTTTAGCGATTGTAAATTAAGCTGCAATAAATAGTCTAGTACAAGTGTCTTTATAATAAAAGTTTGGGTTTTTTTTTCCTTCTGGATAGATGCCCAGTAATGGGATTGCAGGATCAAACAGGAGGTCTGGCTTGAGTTCTTTGAGGTTTCTCCATACTTCCTTCCAAAAAGGTTGTATTAGTTTGCAGTCCCACCAGCAGTGTAAAAGTGTTCCTTTCTCTCCATATCCACACCAGCATCTGCAGTTTTGAGATTTTGTGATATGGGCCATTCTTGCTGGGGTTAGATGATATCTCAGGGTGGTTTTAATTTTCATTTAACTAATAATTAGAGATGATGAGCATTTTTTCATGTGTTTGCTAGCCATTTGTCTGTCTTCTTTAGAGAAGGTTCTGTTCATCTCTCTTCCCCATTGATGTATGGGATTGTTGGGTTTTTTTCATGTAGATTAATTTAAGTTCTCTATAGATCCTAGTTATTAAGCTTTTGTCTGATTCAACATATGCAAATATTCTTTCCCATTGGGTAGGTTGTCTATTTGCTTTGGTTGTTGTCTCCTTGGCTGTACAAAAGCTATTCAGTTTAATTAAATCCCATTTGTTTATTGTTGCTGTTGTTGCTATTGCCATGGCAGTCTTCTTCATAAAGTCTTTCCGCAGGCCAATATCTTCCAGTGTTTTTCCTATTCTTTTTTTAAGGATTTTTATCATTTCATGCTTTAAAATTAAGTCCTTTATCCATCTTGAATCAATTTTTGTGAGTGGAGAAAGGTGCAGTCCAGTTTCAGTCTTTTATATATGGATATCCAGTTCTCCCAGCACCATTTATTGAATAGGGAGTCTTTCCCCTAGTGGACGTTCTTGTTCAGTTTATCAAAGATTAGGTGGTTGTAAGTTGTTGGTTTCATTTTGTGGTTTTCTATTTGATTCCAAATGTCTATGTCTCTATTTTTGTGCCAGTACCATGCTGTCTTGACCACTATGGCCTTGTAGTGCAGCCTAAAATCTGGTATGGTGATACCCCCAGCTTTGTTTTTATTACTAAGAACTGCCTTAGCTATACAAGCTTTTTTCTGGTTCCATACAAAATGCAGAATCATTTTTTCCAAGTTCTGAAAATAGGATATTGGTATTTTAATAGGGATGGTGTTGAATCAGTAGATTGCTTTGGGAAGTATAGACATTTTAACAATGTTGATTCTTCTCAGCCATGTGCATGGTATGTTCTTCCATTTGTTAAAGTCCTCTGCTATTTCCTTTCTTAGGGTTTCATAATTTTCTTTATAGAGGTCCTTCACCTCTTTTGTTAGGTACATTTCTAAATATTTCATTTTCTTTGGGGGTATGGTGAAGGGAGTGTGTCCTTAATTAGCCGCTCATCTTGGCTCTTATTGGCATATACAAAGGCTACTGACTTGTGGACATTGATTTTATATCCTGAGACATTACTGTATTTTTTTTTTTATGACTTCCAAGACTCTTGTGGTTGAGTATTTAGGGTTCTCTAAGTATAAGATCATATCATCAGCAAAGAGGGAGAGTTTGACCTCTCTGCTCCCATTTGAATTCCCTTTATTTTCTTGTCTTATCTAATTGTATTGGCTAGAACTTCCAGCACAATATTGAATAGTAATGGTGACAGAGGACAACCTTGTCTGGTTCCAGTTCTAAGAGGAAAAGCTTCAGTAAAATATTAATGTGGGTTTGTTGTAGATAGCTTGGATCAGTTTAAGAAATGTGCCACCTATGCCTATACTCCTCAGTGTTCTAATTAGGAATGAATGCTGGATTTTATCTAATGCTTTTCTGCATCTATTGAGAGGATCATATAGTCTTTGGTTTTGCTTCTGTTGATATGGTGAATAACATTTATGGACTTGCATATGTTAAACCAGCCTTGCATCCCTGGGATGAAACCTACTTGATCATGATGTATGACATTTTTGATGATAAGCTGTAATCTATTGGCTAGGATTTTGTTGAGAATTTTTACATCTATATTCATGAGTGAAATTGGTCTGACATTCTCCTTTTTAGTTGAGTCTTTTCCTGGTTTTGGTATCATGGTGATGTTTACTTCATAGAATGTGTTGGGGAAGATTTCTTCCTCCTCAATTTTTTGGAATAATTTCTGCAATATGGAAATAAGCACTTCATTGAAGGTTTGATAGAATTCTGGTATGAAGCCATCCAGACCAGGGCATTTTTTGATTGGAAGGCTTTTTATTTTTTCTTTGATCTCAGTGTTTGAAATTGGTCTGTTCAGGAGATCTATTTCATCTGGGCTAAGTCTAGGGAGAGGGTGTAATTCCAAATATTGATCCATTTCCTTCACATTGCCAAATTTCTGGGCATACAAGTTTCTGGTAGTATTCAGAGATGATCTCTTTTATCTCTGTGGGATCAGTTGTTATTTCCCCCTTTATCTTCTGATTGAGGTTAATAGAGACTTTACTTTTCTATTTCTAGTTAGTCTGGCCAAAGGTTTATCTATTTTATTTATTTTTTTCAAAAACCAACTCCTTGCTTCATTAATTTTCTGAATGATTTTTTTGTTTTCAATTTCACTGATCTCTGACTTAATTTTGGATATTTCTTTTCTTCTGTTGGGTTTAGGTTTAGATTGTTCTTCTTTTTCCAATACTACCAGAAAACTTCCAATTTTCCAATAAGATGGCTTGTGAGTTTGTTGATGTGATCTCTTTCTGTTTTTTGAATGTAGGCTTCTAAAGCGATAAATTTTCCTCTCAGGATAAATTTTTGCTATATCCATTAGGTTTTGGTAGCTTGTGTCTTTATTGTTGTTATACTCAAGGAAGTTAATGATTTCCTTTTTATTTCTTCCTGCACCCAATTGTCATTCAGCATAAGATTGTTTAACTCCCATGTCTTTGTGTGAGGTTGAATGTTTTTGTTAGAGTTGAGTTCCACCTGCCTTGTGGTCTGAGAAGATACAAGGTAAAATTTCAATTCTTTTGATTCTATTGAGGTTTGTTTTATGTCCTAGGATATGATCAATTTTGGAGAATGTTCCATGGGATGATGAGAAGAATGTATATTCTTTATCTTTGGGATGGAGTGTTCTATATATGTCTATCAAGCACAGTTTTTCTAGGGCCTCATTTAAATCTCTAATATCTTTGCTTAATTTCTGTTTAGAGGATCTGTCCAGCTCTGAGAGAGGGGTGTTAAAGTCCCCTGTTATCATGGCATTATAGGATATCATATTGCTCAGACTAAGCAATGTCTGTTTCAAGAATCTGGGAGGAAGGCGGAGCATGATGGCAGAGGGAGAGATCTTTAGCCCATCTCTCCCAAATCATCAGGTGAGAGCGAGGGGGCTCTAGATCTTTTCCCTGCATGGAGTGTTGATGTAGAAAGGCAGCTAGAGGTGTTTGTAGTGAATTGCTGGTTTGCTATATTTGAGGTATAATCCAAGGCCAAGGACTCTGCTGTAGAAATTTCCCTTGCTGAGCGATGGCTGGTGCTGGCAGCTGGCCCCTCCCCCATGGAGGACTGCAGTCCCCAGTTTGTGGAGAAACCTAGGTATTTGATGGAAATTTCAGTGCAGTGTAGATTCCTGAGCAGAGTTTAGCAACCAAAAAGGGGTGCCATTCAGAGCCACAGGGGGCTAGGCAGCCCAACAGAAAATTAAGGGAAAAGGATCCTGCCCAGGATGTCAGAAATGACAGACACCTTTTCCCAGAACAACAGGTGTGATTGAATAGACCAGATCATTCCTGGCCGAGAATATTGGAATGGATTGGCAGTTCAGGGTGTGCAGTGAACCAGAAGGTTACTGGACTCAAAAGTGAGATTCTGAGCCACTGAAAATGACTGAAAGGTCTCAGGGGTGGAGCTGCTGCTGAGGCATGGAGAGCTGGTGGCAACCAGCCCCTCCCACACAGAGATTGCAGATTTTTGTTCAGGGAGAATCTGGGAGCTGAGTGGAAAGATTTGTGAAGCATGGACTTCCACACCAAATTTGGAGGTCAGATAGGGGTGCAGTCTGAAACAGAACAGCCGAGATCAGGCAACAGTTAGGAAACAGACATATAATGAAACTTCAAAACTGGCAACAGGCCGGTGGTTATGTGGTAACAGTGTAAACTGTGAATGGGGTGTAAGCCTGGGAACCACTCACAGCGCCACCTGGTGTCCAAAAAGAATATTGCAATATAAATATATTCCTACTAAAGTTGACCCCTAAGTCTTACGTATAGTGGTATATTTTTATATATGTACAAGAATAATATTTTTGTGGTTGGTGCCTTTTTGTTCTTTTTTCTTTTTTTCTCTCTTTTTTCATCCTTTTCTTGGAGGAATTATTGTAATTTTTTAAATTTTTTTCCTTCTTTTTAAATTTTTTATTAATACTATTTTCTTTTTTGCTTTCTCTCTTCCTCTTCTTCCCTTCTTATGGTTGCCGAGAGTGCTGCATAAGATTTTTAGAGGGTTTTTTTCCTCAATTATTTTATGATTATCATTATTTTTGTTGTGGTTGTTTTTTGTCTGTATGTCTATGTGTTTGTGATTGTCCTTGCATCTGTGGGCTTGTGTGTCTGGTAGTCTTTTTATCTTCTTATTTTCTCATTTGGTTTCAGTGTGTTATGTGTTTTGCTAAATCCTTGGGTCAACTACTTTCCCTAAATTCAATTTTCACATTCAACAAGAACAAGGGGGATAAGGGGATGACGGCTGACTGGAGCAAGCTCTCAACAGAAGCTCCAGTTCAGAGGGAGAGATAACTGCCAGAAACAACCCAAAAAAGCCGAAGGAGGGGAGCCAAGTAGAGAGATGAGATAGACAATTACTCGTCTTCCCTGCTGAGGCAAGCTTCGAATCCAAAGAAACTAATTTCAGGTACAGATCTCATCCCAAAGAGGTAGTGTAGCCATCCCCTCCCCTAAGAGAGTTTCTTGCTTTCTGTGTGATCTCTACTAATAAGCGATGAACTGAGGCTCTCTTTCCTCACCCCACTGGAGGTAATTGCTGGAAGTTGAGACTCCTTCTCCAGAGAACTCCTGCTGTGAGTCCAGGAATTCCCTTGTCTGGTAGGATGTTTGAACAAATATTTTCCTTACCACCTTGAACCTCCAGTCTACCCCTCCACTCCTGGCCTGGCAGTCTAGAAGTCCGACCCCTGCAGAAACCAGAATGTCTACACTTCTTGGTTAAGACCGGGCATTGCATAGACAGAGGCAGTACAGCTGTGCTGTATCTGTGAATTCAGTAACTGTACAGAAAGACATAGAGGGAAAGGTGACTGACCTGGCCCAGAAAGCGTGTATCTCAGCAGCAGACAGAGGCTTGGGTTTCTCCACTGCAGGTGGAGGCTTGGAAACTGCTGAGGTGCATGAACCCAAGAGGAGACACCACCCACCCCACATCAGCATTAATAGAGTGATCCTGCTGGGGTCTAATTTTGGAGAGCCATCTCCTTAACTCTGTGGCCTTCCAGAGGGAACTAGACCTCACCCTATAGGGATACCAGAGCTGCAGAACAATGGCAACAAAGGTGCAGTGGCTGAGGGAGAAATTCTTTTGCTGTCTGGATATCCTCAAGTTTAGATTGAGCTCAGGTAGAACTTTCTTCAGCTGCCATTGAGCATGTGAGGCAGGCAGAACTCAGCTTCCCCTCCTGGATGGTGGCAGACTGTGGTATCCACAAGAAGGAGACAGTGTCCTTACTTTGACTCTGGCAGGCACATAGCCCTGGCACATTTGCTTCTTGGACAGAACTGGGCCACAGAGACTGGGTTAACAGAGACTGCTGCTGGGGCTACCAGAGACTGGGGTGACCAGAGTCCAGTGGTGAAGGGTGAGCAAGGTGAGGAAAGAGGCATTAAACCCCTTGCTCCAAAGCTCCTACTGGATGGGCCTTTCTGACTCCTCGAAGTACCAGAAGTGCTCAAACCACACTTGAGCAACCAGTAGACTCCTAAAAATATCTAGTTGCGGGATACCTTTTGAAATCTTCAGCTAGAGAGTGGGTACTGTTTGGGACAATTGGTTTGGAACTCTTGAACTGGACAAATCACCCAAAGACCCTCCAAGTACCCCAGTATTGCTTTTGTGGGAAGGTTTGATTATCCTCTTCCAGATATTACCAGTGGGGGAAAGGATGTCCTAGTATTTCTCCAAAGCTGAAACTGCAATCCAGAGTCACTGATTCACTGGGCCTGGACAGAGATCAGCTGAATACAAGAAAGAACCACCTACCCCCACTACACCAAGCAGGCCTGTAAAGTCACAGACTGTAGTACTGTACAGGTCCTTTGCAAAATTATATAGAAAAAACTGTAGTCACCAGTCCTAGTTCCTTGGTGAAGGGCTGGTCAATGGCAACCTCAGAAGTCTCCAATCAAATTTCACCTTACCTGCTCATCTAGCTAAACACTGAAAAACAATCATGGGGCAGAATCAACAGTAAAACTCTGGCAACATGAATAACTGGAACAGTTCAACTACCCCAAGGAATAACAAACCAGCCAAACCAGAGAATCCCATTAACAAACAGATGGCTGAGATGCCCAAAATCGAATTTAGAATTTGGATTGCAAATAAGATCAACAGAATGGAAGTAAAGATGGATGAAGAAATTGTAGGATTAATTCAGAATATGTCTCAAGAATTCAAAGACAAAATCACCAAAGATTTACACACATTGAGAAAAGAAGTTGCAGCCTTACATGATATGAGAAATACAGTAGAATCCCTCAGCAAGAGAATGGAACAGGCAGAAGAGAGGATTTCTGACATCGAAGACAAAGCTTTTGAACAATCCCAAACACTCAAAGAAGAAGAGAATTGGAGAGCAAAAATGGATCATTCACTCAGAGAGCTCTGGGATAATTAGAAAAAAAACAATATTCACCTTATAGGGATCCCTGAAGGTGACAAAGTAGCTTCACAAAGCACAGAGGCTCTTCTTCATGAGATTATGAAAGAGAACTTTCCAGACATGCCAAGAGACCTAGAAATCCAGATAGCAGACAGTTTCAGAACCCC
The DNA here is from genome assembly GCA_963574355.1 of Loris lydekkerianus. Taxonomy (NCBI): domain Eukaryota; kingdom Metazoa; phylum Chordata; class Mammalia; order Primates; family Lorisidae; genus Loris; species Loris lydekkerianus. The sequence goes on from CAUYPK010102705.1 coordinate 18,797, forward strand.
AGCATAACTCAAACCGAATAAGACACCCCTCGGACACATAATAATTAACTTCACTGAAGTTAATATGAAGAAGAAAATCCTGAAGGCAGCCAGACGTTAAAAAAAAAAAAACCCATAACATACAAGGGGAAGAATATTAGAATGACTACAGATCTCTCTGCTGAAAACTTTGAAGCCAGAAGATGGTGGTCATTGACTTTTTTGTTTGTTTTGTTAAATCATAGCTGTGTACATTTGTACAATCAAGGGGTACAAGGTGCTGATTTCATACACAATCCGAAATATTCCCATGGTCATTGACTTTTAATCTCCTAAAACAAAAAATGACTGTCAAACCAGGATCCTGTATCCAGCTAAACAGAGTTTCATTTATGATGGAGAAATTAAATATTTTAATGACATTCACATGTTGAAGAAATTTGCCATAACTAAACCAGCTCTCTAGGGTATTCTTAGACCTATTCTCCATGAAGACCAGTGTAATCCTACACCAGAAAAGTA
>CAUYPK010102707.1:0-21914 GCA_963574355.1 Loris lydekkerianus
CCTGCCAAACGGCAGACTGAGCAGTGTTCGAAACAACACAAAATCTCAACGACACACTACATCCATTACACACAACCCCCAACTCAAAAAAAAAAAAAAAAAAAAAAAAAAAAAAGGAGAATCTCAAGTAGAGGCATGCCCACGGATTTTAATGTGTGACTATTATCTCCGTGGCCCCCATCGTTAGCCCCTACAGTGATGCCGCTGTGTGACAGCTCCCAACACCTCTTTATGACGCCTACGTCCTCTCAACTGCCAAGAGTGTTGGCTGCTAAAGGCTCATGGCTGAGTCCCTTTCTGGGAACTGCTCTCTGGGTGAGGGACCCACTCTGCCCAGAGTTAGGCCCTTCCCCAGGGGCAGCCCATATCCACTGACTGATTAATATGAGGGTACAAAGGCCTGCTCTGTTGCTTCAACCCTCCCACGCTGAAGGACCATCTTACTTCCAGAACTTCCCTTAAGATCAGCTGAGACATCTCTGGTAAACATGTTACATTGCAACCTCAGCCCCTAATCCTGCTTCCTTCCCTCCCTCACGGATATTGATCCCAAGAGTACTCCTCGATACCCTGACTTAAGACATTACCATCTGAAGAACCTCAAATCAAGGAGAAAATTAGGGGGAACCCCATCTACATAGTTTGTCTTTTGCTAAAGAAGTAAGTTAATTCCTGGGCAGCACCTGTGGCTCGGTGGGTAGGGTGCCAGCCCCATATGCCGAGGGTGGGGGGTTCGAACCCAGCCCCAAACTTCAAACTGCAACAACAACAACAACAAAAAAAGAAGTAAGTTAATTCCGGGGTGGTGCCTGTGGCTCAAGGAGTAGAGCAACGGCCCCATATACCAGAGGTGATGGGTTCAAACCCAGCCCCGGCTAAAAACTGCAAAAAAAAAAAAAGAAGTAAGTTAATTCCAACCAAATACAGGGTTCATTCTTCACAGCCCAAAAGATATTAAATAAAATGTAGGCATCCCAATAAAAAAAGTGTCTTTGAAGCCTCAAGGTTCACTTATCTTAAAATAACAAGATGGTATCAAGCTAAAATGCTTTCACATTAGCTAATAACCACACCTCTTATGCTGAGTCAGAATTTATCACATCTCTCATCACGCGATACATAAGCATCCCACCATCCATCACCTCTTCTTCACTAAAGCAATGTGGAAAAAAAAAAAAAAACTTCAAGTCCTTTGAGTACTTTTTTTTCCGACATGGGGGTGAATTGCATCCCCACCCTGAATTCACAAGTAGAAGCCCTGACCCCCAATGTGACTGTGTCTAGAGATAGAGTCTTTAGGAGATAAGTAAGGTTAAATGAGGTCATGAGGTGGGGTCAGAGCGTGGTCTAGACTGAAGAGACAGCAGGTGGAAATGATCATCAATGAGGGGCTTGTGCCCTGCAGAGAAGCTGGGTTAAGAAATAAGCTTGGTTAAGAAATAAGCTTCAGTGTTGCCAGTGCAGGGTAAAATTATGGAAATTAATATCAAAGTTGAGAGGAACACCAGGAGAAAGGAAAGGAGGAGAGGGCCCATGCCCTGAGGAAGAGCAATAATCTCAGGAGGACAGGAGCCAGTGGCAACAGAGAAGAATGAGGGACTTTGAGGCCCATTAGGAGGGAACTATGGTCTGGAGAAGCAACAGTGAGATCATTGGCTGAGGAAGAAGGATGGGGAGGAGCCTGAGGTGGTGAAAAGGTTGGGGGAAGGTGTCCAGGAGATTGAGATAAAGAGTTGAGAAGAGCTGCAGAGAAGGCTGTTTGAACAGTGGTAAGCGGTCTAGCCAGGTCGGACATGGTGGGTGCTTTAGTCCACAAGAGCCGCCATGACAGACTACTGCACACTGAGGGGCTTGGACAACAGAGATGTAGCTGTGCAGGCTGGAAGCTCCAGATGGAGGCATTGGCAAGGCCTTGCTCCCACTGCAGGATGCAGGGGAGATGTGTTCCAGGCCTCCAGGCCTCTCTCCTGCATACTAGTCACATTGATTAGGAGCCCACCCCACTCCAGTATGATCTTGTCTGAACTACATCTGCAATGACTCTATTTCCAAATAAGGTCACATCTTGCAGGGGGAGGAGGAGACTATAACATATGAATGGGAAGGGGGCACAATTAGCCCAAATAGTGGGGAAAGGGCTTGCTAGGGCACTAGGAAGCTAGAGGCAGAGACACTGTCCACACCTGGTCTCTGACTCTGATTCCCTCCTGTCTCTGCTGCAGACCATGAGGCTATGTCCTTGGAGAGGTATACCTTGGGGCGAGAGTTTGCTGTTAAAGGTGCAGCTGGGAGTTGGAATGCCCAGGTTTTAAGCTCAGCTCTGCCCGTTGGGGGGCCTAACACAGCCACACACAAAGACACAGCCCCACCCGGCCAGCCCCACCCCCTGAGAAGTTAGCTCCTAACTTTCCAAGCCAGAGGTGGAATGTGCCCACCCCTCACAGCTCCATATAAAAGGGGTTTCTAACTGTCCCTGGGCCCTTTTCCAAAAAGTTGGTCTGAACTTCTCTGCCGAGGCCTTGGCTCTGGGCCCCTCCTCTTACACTTTTCATTGGCACTTATTACCAGGTGCCCAGAGGCAAGTGACCTAAACTGACTTTTCCTCAATTTCCTATCCACAAAATTGGAATAACAAGAAGGCCTGTCCCTTTGGGTTATGAGGACTAAACACAGTAGTAAGTAACATGCCTAATGCGGTGGGCAGTATTATTCTATTTTATAAAGAATCTGAGATTCATGCAGATTGACCAACTTGCCCAAGATCATCTAGTAAGGGCATCAAAACCAGTCTAGAGAAGTCAAAAGTGCATGATCTTTACCATGATGTTGCACTGATTCCAGTATCAGCTGATTCATTTGCCCATTTATTGGATATAAATAAAAAAATAAATTTAAATAAAAAATATATGAGGAGATAAGAAAAATGGAACCTTATTCTTAGCCCATTAGGTTTTAATATCAATGCAAAGAGGAGGATTAAGACTACGGAAGAATGAAAAACAGAAATAAAATTTCCAAGTGCTCTTTTTCAAACATCACCAAGAGTTTGAACCAAAGAGAGATGAGGAACCTAAAACTGAATCAACTAGAGGTTAAGTCAGCTTCTGTTTCTTCTCGTCCTTCCTCCGATTTTCTCCAGTTACCGTGTTCCTCCTACGGATCTAAGATAAAATTGGGAAAAGCACATGTGGGGTGTAAGATTGCTAGCATTTCTGGCAGCTCACGGCTCTGAAAGTATCTTCTGAGGCTTCTTTAAAAGTTTATCTATACTGCTGTCGAAAATGACAAATATCCAATGTTAGGTTTACTCTTAGGAATAAAAGATCTAAAAAAAATTTTCATTTTGGTCCCAGGGCTGTTTTCTTTCCTGAGTTATGTCACAGAGGAAACAGGAAGACGGGCAGAGTCAAGTGTGAGAGACAGCAGGGAAGGTGCCTCTTGCTCTGCGTCCCCCGGCTGCCTCAGCACAGGGCCTCACGCGAGTCACACGCTGAATAAACACTGACTGGAGTGACCGACCTCGGCACAGAAGAGGGGAAAAGAGAGAAAAATTATTTTTTCTTCACTGCCCCTTTCCCCTGTAGTGTTCTGTGTCATCCAAGGATAAAAACAAGGAGGTATGAGGGATTTACTCAGAATGCTAAGTAATTTTTACCTTGGGATTGTGTAGGAACATCATACCTAAAACCCTAAATTGACAGAGTCACTGAATATTTGCATTTCACAAAAATCTGGGCAACAGATGACACACATCCACTCACACGTTTCCATATATTAATACATACGAAGCAGGGCTGCACGCGGGTGATCTCTGTTTGGGCTCAGAAGTCCCTGAGCCATACTGCAAAAATCTGCTCTCTAGTCTTTCCAGCCTCTCCCATCTCCTTTCTGTCCTTTGATTCTTCAGATGCTTTAAATTCAAAAAGCATCCAAGTAGCGGAGCTGCGGAGAGCCCTGCCCCGGGTATTGTACCACTGCTCCACTGCCCTTGGGTGTGGAGGGAGTGGACCTGGGCTGTGCAGTGGCTTCTGGCGGGAAGGTGGGCGCAGGAAGCCCTCCGGCTCCACTTCAGACCTTCAGTGCCACATAGGATTCTCTTCCATAGTTGGGAAGGTGTCCTAAAATTGACACCGTCTGTAGGGCCTAATGACAGAGCAAGCAGAACTCCCAGGGTCAGGGAAGGAGAAGGGTTTTCCTGTGTGGAATGCAGAGGAGGAGGACCGACCTCGGGCCCCAGGGCTCTGACAACTTATTTTGTGACCTTAAGCAGGTGACCTATGCCTCTTGCCCCTTAGTTTCCTTATTGGCAGAAAATAAGGAGGGAAAAAGCCTTAACTAGAAATTCCTAAAGTCCTTTCCACACTTAAGACTGTATGCTCTGAGTGTAGACATTCTGCAAGGTGGGGACAAGGTCTGAGCTAAGGAAATAATTAAAAAAAAATAAATAGGTTGAAAACCCCAAAGGATAATTTTGGAGAAGGTATAAAGAGCCCAGGTTAGTGATCAGTGGGGCAGGCCAAAGCTACAGGGGTGCAGGGTGCCAGCAGGAGAAGCCTGGGTAGGAAACAGGCTCAGAGTGAGGTTTCCGTGAAGACTCAACCGTGTGGCGAGGCCATGCTGAGCTCGTGTCAAACAGCTCACAAAGGACAGCTGGAGGGTTTCATGGAGGGGACGAGACACATGAGGACTCGACCCAAGGGCAGAAGCTACAAAGCTGGGTATAGGCAGGTTAGACAGGAAAGGGAAGCATCATTTGGATTAAACACAGAAATGAACGGACATGGCAAAGAACGAACCTTTAGAAGATGCACAATGTCACAAGGCAGAAATGACCATAATGTGGCGGAAGCCTTGGAAGTATCCTGGCTGCCTCACAACTCGCAGGAGAGGAAGCAGAAGGCAACGGTCAGCCACAAATCCGCTAGACACTAGTGCCACTGATGACAGACGAGAAGGCCAAATCCTGGGCTGGGCCATGGTCATTCAACTGAGTCAATCTCTTTGAGCCTTAGTATCCACACTTGTATCCCACAATAGTGATGTCTACGTCATAAAATTGTTACAAGGAGCCAAAGAGAAAAGGCGAATGCTTAGAAAAGGCCAGCACACAGCCGCTGCTTAACAAATGTCAGCTGTTATTATGGGGACTGATGGCCAGGCTATTACCTCTGGGCCATTTGCTGCTGCTGCCTGAGGGCACACCCTGGTCTTCTCTCACCCTTACTGGTCTCTCTACTTCCAGTCTGATATTTTTCCTCCTGTAGCCTCAGTGCTCTTTGTTAAAGACAAATCTGGATATTTTATTCATCCGCTTCAGATTCCTGAACAGACTCACACCTCCCTTTGTAAAAAAATCAGAGGTTCTTTCAGAACATGAGGCTCTTCAGCACCTGGGTCCTTCTACTCTTCCATGACTCCTGCAGACTCTATACTTCGACTGCCCTTCCCATGGCTCTCATCACTGAGGTAGGAGCGCTGTGGCCTCAGCCTCGCTCACAACATACTCAACCTCCGAGGCTCCTCCATCTTCCTGCCTCAGCCTCCCAGGTAGCTGGGACTATAGGTGCCTGCCACAATGCCCAGCTAATTTTTCTATGTTGTGTAGAGATGGGAGTCTTGCTCTTGTTCAGACTGGTCTCGAACGCCTGAGCTCAAGCAATCCTCCCACCTCGGCCTCCCAGAGTGCCAGGATTACAGGCATGAGCCACATGCTCAGGTCCATCTGGAAGCCTGTTATGTGTTGCCAGCCCAGCCTGCATTGCCTTGTCCCCGCTCTTCTGCCAGCCTCTGTCTTCATTTTGACCTTCTCCGACTTCCCTCTTCACCTCCCTTCCCAGTCAGACCAAGGACATTTTGGTCTCATTTTGATCATGGCCACAACACTCAATAGTATAAATTTCCTGTCTCCCCAGCTAAGTGTTTCTACAGCAAATATTCACATTTTATTTGTCCCTGGATTCTCAGTGCACAATGCTGTGTAGGTACTTGATAGATGTTTGTTTAAATAAAAGAAGAAAAAAATAAGGAAGCAAGAGAGGGGAGGATGGAAGAAAAGGAAGGAAGAAGGGGAAAGAGAAAAAACAAAGGGGTGAAAAGAAAATCAAAGGCAGGAAGAAAGACATCTATAACCTTTAAGGGAACAGGTAGGAAATTCATTTTCAACTTTTGTTGGCAAAAGAAAGAAGAAATAGGAGATTACATCAGAAGTTTAACAACGCATATAATTACTATGATTGGTACTTAAAGATACCACCTGATTTTGTGTATTGTAGCTAGAATCTTCCCATGGCAGGGACAGTAACTGTTACCATGTAAGTTCATAGCGTTCTCTCCTCCTCTCTACCCTCATCCCTACTGTATACGTGTAGATTAGGTTAATAGAGTAGATGAATGATCAAGAAAGACAGATGTGGAATTAGAAAAATTCTCTATTTGCAGTAGAGAAAAAAGAACGGTGCTCTACGGAGAAAGGGCCAAGGAAAGGGAAGGGAGGGGGGAGGTTTTGGTGGAGGGAGGGTAATGATGCACATCTGTGGTCATCTTAGAATGGGTACGGGCGATTGCACTAATGTACACAGCTATGATTTAACAATTAAAAAAAAAAAAAAAAGAATGGTGTAGAACAGGGGTTGGAAAACACTTTCTATGAAGAGGCAGGTAGTATGTACCAGGGTGCCAAAATATGTCTACACGTTTTAAGATATCTTACTGGAAGTAAAATCGATCACTCTCAAAGAGCATAAGAATCGCAGGTAAAATGAATGTACGTAGCGTGTCTAGGTACACCTGACCAGTTACAGTAACTTCAATTTAACTTCAAAAAATAATACATAGATAATGTCAGTTAAAATGTGTATACATTTTTTCACACCCTCTGTATATCATAGTTTTGGGAGCCACATGTGGTCTTTCCCACCTATTCTTCTGGGGGGTAGTTTTGTGCATCATTTTAAAGATGTGAAAATGGTTCTTAGTTTCAGGCCTGTACAAAAACAAGGTATAGGCCAAACTTAACTGACAAGTCATAGCTTTCCCTTTCCTGGAAAAGGGAGGAGGAGGGAGCCAAAGAGCCCGAGGCCGCAGAGAGTTTTAGTTGATTGTTGGAAATGTGGGATGGGACGAGAGAGAGATCTTGGAGTAGCTATGGGGTGAAAGATGTAGAGAGATTGGGGTTCCAACACCACATTGTAGGTTCTGAATTGAATCTCCCTTGACGACCTTCAAAGGTTACTGGCTCGGATTTGTTGGAAGGAAGAAAGAAGGAAACAAGACCGGGGGGTGTGGACCCCAGATTTACTCAGGTGACAACTGTGTAGTCCACATGCAAACTACACGAACTCGAGGGGGGCAGCCATCTGCGTGGTATTTGGCCCTCCAACCATGCCTGTTCCCATCACCAGGACTCTAAGTCCATCTCTCTCCTTTTCTTATTGTTCCCACTGGTTCCTGGCTGGTATTGTGCTGATGGAAAAGACTCCTATTGTTCATCAGTTATTACAGCTCTTTTAGGTTAATGGTTCGTTTCCTATTATACATGTAATACGGTACTCTCAAAGGTTTTGAATCTGTTTCTAAACCAATGACCCAATGACAACAATCATAATAATTTAAAGGTGAGCTGTACAATGTTTCATGTCAGTTATGCCCACAATAAGCCTATAAAGGAAGTGCTCTTATAGATAAGAAAACTGAGGTTCAACACATCTAAGTAACTCAGGTCGAGGGCAGAGCTAGTAAAGGACAGAGCCATACGCTTAACTATGGCACAACGCAGTCTCTTAAAGACAATATCCTTTGATGATGACAAGCCAGTAGCTCAGACACAGCCCAGACACTTCACCTGTCTCCAAACCTGGAATACACTCCTGGTCTCACTTTCCACCCACAGTTTCCAGGAAGACTGAGTGGCCTTCTTTGTCTGAGTCCCAAATCAAGTTTGGGGCACCAGGCCTACAGAGGCCTGGGAACGTGATATAATTTCTAGCTAGTGGGCCAGTCCTCTGCTCACCCTCCTTTCCTCAGCTCACCCTCCTTTCCTCAGCTCTAACTGACCCCTGTCCCTGAGGGCGCGTAGGCCTCTGTGGCGGCTGTGATGTCACTGTGAATCCCCAGCAGCTAAAGCTACAACTGAAGAGGTCTTAGAAACCATCCAGCCCCACCACCTCCTTTGACAGATGAGGAAGACCACATGCTCCGTAGGAATACAATTTAACCTTCTCTTGTAGTTGGCTCATTCCCCAAGGATTTTTTAAAAAGATATATCTTTCTTTTTAAAACCTGAGATGCTGTTAAACTGGCTAGAATTCAAATAAACACATCCTCCCTGCATTCTCGCCCTCTACGTCTGTTCTGACTCTCAGAGATGGGAGACGCCGCCTCTGAGACTCCAGCATGTGGGGCCTCCGCATTCATGCCAAAAGCCAAGCAATATCTGGAACTGTCGTAGGACAGCCCACCAAGGGAGAGCACTCAAAACAGGGGTCCAGCTGCCTCCGTTCCAGGCAGCGGCTGGACGTGAGCCAGCAAATAGCTGCTGACCTTCAGGGGTCTTATGGGCTTGAACCTGGCCATCCTATGGGGAGAGCTGAAGGAGGACAGGAAAAATGGAATAGGAGAAAGGAAAATGGGAGCTACCTAGGAAACAACAGTATTGAAATAGGGATTAACCACCATTGTAAATAAAATACACATCACATCTCCCGATAGGGATTTTCTGACGTGTGCCCACTTTCAGGTTCCAAAAGTTTTTAATTTCCGTGAGACTCAGAGCCCTTTGGAACAAATGCAGCACCCACAGGGTGGGCAGGCACGGTCTGGCAGTGGGGTCAGCTGGCCTCTGTCTCTAGTCTGCATTCACATGCGTAACCTTTGAAGGGAGAACATGTGTGGGGGAGCTATGAGTCCAGTAAGGATGCGTAAATTGTGAAAATATCATGGTTCCAGACACAACTGGCTTCACATCAGAAAAATCTTTCCAAGGTAAACACTTTATTTAAACATCGAACTTAAGTAAAGCCAGACCCAAGAATACAGTCTAAATAACAAGAAAGGTCATGATGTTCTTAAGTGAAAGAAAATTAATAAGTGCTTCCCTTGGCTGACAGACCCTCCTGACAGCTGTAGATGCCAGTGACCCCTGAAGTCTTTCATTTTTCAGATCTGCCCGCACCAGTGATCCCAGATTTCTTAAACCTTAACTTAGTATTGACGGCAGGAATATGCACTCTTGTTTTACACATTAAGATTTTCTTCTCTAATATTTCTTTTTGATATTACGAAACTGTCACCTTAAAAACTAGTTACTGGTCTGGGCTCAGGAGCTCACTCACACCTGTAATCCTAGCACTCGGGGAGGCTGAAGTGGGAGGATCCTTTGAGCTCAGGAGCTCCGGACCAGCCTAAGCAAGAGTGAGATTCATCTCTACTAAAAACAGAAAATTAGCCAGGCATCATGGTGAGCACCTGTAGTCTAGCTACTTGGGAGGCTGAGGCAGGAGGATAACTTGAACCCAGGAGTTTGAGGTGGCTGTGTTTGAGCTAGGCTGATGCCATGGCACTCCAGCTTGGGGCAACAGAATGAGACTCTGTCTCAAAAAAAAATCATTACTGTAAAGGCCTTAGATTTCAATGTTAATGGGGGAGAAGAAGATGCCTAAAGATAAGGAGGGCTGATCTTTCAAGAAGTCTCCAAAGCAATTCTATAAATGCAGACATAGTTTGTTCAGACCTTGTCAATCTTGTATTTAATTGATTCCTCTCAGTGAAGAAGGCTTAAAGTATGGATGTTTAATTAATGTTAATTAATCTTCCAATGTGTGGCAAAAAAGAAAAAAGGCTGGATATTATAGGCTGTCCTGGGCCTGAATAGCTATAACTCATGGGCACTTTCACCTTAGAACCTCTTCCATGACTGCTCTGAATTTGCATAATACTCTTTGCCTATTCTGCTCGACCAGAATAGGAATATTTAATTAATCCATTTTTGTGTAATATATATTGCCTGTAACAGGTAAGTCAACACTGTTTGTTGAGTGCTCTTGTTTACTCTTACCCTTCAACCTATCATCAGAACCTGCCCCGTCTTTACTGGTCACCAGGAAAATCCTGCAGAGGGCCAGCTCCCCCCCCTTACTGGGAATAAAATAGCACACATGGCTCATGGACTAATTGTGTGAATACGGTCATGTAAGGACAGAATCTTACTGGAAGCCAATTTGATATTCTTCAGCATCAGGGATTTAAGTGAGAGAAAAACAATTAATTTTAAAGCTGGAGAATAGGGCCTATGAGGAAAGCTAAAAGAAACAAATTACTTTAAACACAGCAAGATAAGGCAGAATAATGTTCTAAAGGGTCTTCCTGTATATATGAATAGCAGAAAAGATGGTTAGGGGAAGGAAGAAAGAACAAGAACAAAATAAGACCAATATAGTGATGCGAAGGATTCAACACTGTAACTAGGGATTGAGAAAGGGTCCTTCCATCCACCCAACAGCATACTCAGTCATGTACCCTCAGCAGACGCTTGCTGGGTGCTGCCTTGGCACAGGCCAGGTACCCACCTTCCTGTGAGGTTTTATATAAAGACAAAGGGAAAAATTGAGAGTCACCTATTTTGAAATTCCTTTCTTCTTTGAGGGAAGTGAAGCAGGGTAGATAGGAATAGGAAAAGAGCATTACGCAAATTCAGAGCAGTCAAGGAAGAGGTTCCTAAGGTGAAAGTGCCCATGAGTTATAGCTGTTCAGCCCCAGGACAGCCTACAATATCCAGCCTTTTTTCTTTTTTGCCCCACATTGGAAGAAGAGGAGTTGTCTTAGGACATACGTTAAATACACAAACACTAACGAAAGCTGATGAGCAAGAGAAAAGGTTCCTGCATACTTTTCACAATATCCGACACCACAGATAAGCAAAACGGTCCTTAAATAATCTGCATGCGGCCCAGAGGCTGCAGGTTGGACACCCCTGGTCTACATGTAGGTCTGGGAGAGGAGGAAGACAAAAATATAAGCAGGAATTTAACTCTTTGGTAACATTTATCTAAACTGATTCTAGCAGTATCTTCAAATCACAACATAAAAATGATTTTAAAAGCATGTGTTGCCAGATGACAAAAGTTTTTTTCAAATTTATAGCTCTGCCTGGTACAAAGAAAAGAACACCTTTTCCTGGGTGGGGAGGACTCAGTGGTCTGACATGTAGGTGAAGTGTGAGGCTATATTTAGAGTATGAGTTTTTTCTATTTTAAAAAGTTTGTTTTTTTCCTTTATGAAAAGACCACACACTCATTATGTACAATTTGAAAAATACACTGCAAATATTTTAGTGAGGTTTTTAAAGGTATGATTTTATGAACATTGGCTTGGTTTCCCCCTCTATACACTATCCCTCAGGTCCCTTGGAATAATATTCCTTTAATAGACTCTTTCCTGGAGTTACAATATACACTCGCAGTTAAAATTAAACACTGGAGCTGGGCATGGTGGCATATGTCTGTAGTCCCACCTACTTGGGAATCTGAGACTGGAGGTCCATTTGATGCAGGAGTTCAAGCCCAGCCTGGGCAACACAGCAAAACCCAATTTCTTTAAAAAACAACAACAACAACAACAACAACAACAACAACAAAAAAAAAAAAACCCATAAGGAGAGAGAGAGAAGAAAAAGAAAAAAGAAAAAAAATCAAATATTGGGCCCGGGGTGGGACAGGAGGGAGAGGGGGAGGGAATAACATTAAGTGTTACTTTGTAATTAGCACCTTACCTTGAATTAATTAGTTTAAGCCTAAAGAACATCTGATGGGCCCCAGAAAGGCTCGGGCTCAGGTTGCTGAAGACCCTCTGGGAGGAGAACAAAGGTGAACCCCACCAGCTGCTAAGGAGTTAGCTACAGGGCTGGACCTGGTGGGGACCCAGCAGCTTGAGGTAGTTCTTTTGGCAAATGTCTCTATCTTTGAGTGATATGGTGCCTGAAAACCTGGCAGCATCATGAATAGAAATGTGTGTGAACCCCAGGAGACAAAGCATTTTGGATAGGACCATTTGCTTATCATGACCCTTGCAGGACCCAGCATGCTTCTAAAGCTATGTAACAGCTGTTCTCACGGCATAGGCTGCATTAGGAAATGCTTGTAAGGTAGTTCAGAGTTTCCACTTCCCTCTCTAGAGCTGATTTTGGATTTCTTTTCACAAGCATTTTAAAACATCTTCCTCTGAAACTGCCTCTTTCATAGAACACATGTACATATGTGCTGAGGAAGCGTCAATCTCAAAAGGGAGCAGTTCTGTAAAGCACCGTCAGCATCTTCACTAAGGGCTACGGAAAGCAAATCCTTCAATTGCTTTTACAAAGATTCACCCTTCTACTCTGGAAGAGGTCTCTTAGTCTTCAATTTCTTATCAACATGTATTAACTGAAGGGCCCTGCAGAGTATGATCCGTCTTTCCTGAAGACGGTCCTGCTCTCCTTTTCTCCCCCTTTCCATCTCTGAGCCACATCCTTTCTGCTCCTCCTTTCACTCTCACGCACCCTTTATTTCCCGTACTTGTATATTTTTCTTTCCTACTCATAACCTAGGCCAGCATATACAACCTCACAGTTTGGCCTCCTTCAGTGGAATTTAGGAAGCAAAATCGCTGGTGACACACTTCTAACTACACCTGCTGAGATGCTCCACCCCAGACGGCCCTGTCACCTGAGGAAGCCCCTACACCTGAGGACTCGCAGGTGGCATGTGATCCAGACTTGGAGGGGAGGCAAGGGGGCTGCTGTGGAGAGAGTATAGAAAGGGGATATGCCTTTATTACAGTAACAACTGCTAATGCTTACTAAGCACTTATTATGGTCCAAGCATTGTTCTATAAGCTTTGCATTATGTAGCATTCAGTCTCATGCTTAAAAGCAGATAAGGAGGGACTCCTGTTCAAATCCTTTTATTTATATGACCTGCCTGAAATAATTTAGAGAAGACCCACTTCTTGACCAAACATCGAAATGTTTCTATATTTGTAAATAAACACGTACATACAGGCAGGCAGGCACACACACACACATCAAAAGAAAAAGGGCTAAAAGCAGAGGAAAAAATAATACCAAGAAAAATGTTTAAAATACCCTGGCTGAAGTTGTATCTCTTTATATATGTACCCTCCACAAGGCATTTCTTCACTCTGAACTAAAAGCTCTAAAGTAAAGCAAGAGATTTTTTAGGAGATGACAAAAGAGTAACAATTCAGCAACTAGCGTTTAAAATTCAATTTACAGTTTATCCAGAACGCTTACTTTTGTTAGCTTACTGGTCGCCATGACAACCATCAGAAGCAGGTATCATTTGCTGTAACCCTATTTTATTAATTGAGAAAACTGAGGTGGTCAGGCTCTGTGGCGCATGCCTGTAACCCTAGCACTCTGGAAGGCCAAGGTGGGCGGATCACTTGAGCTCAGGAGTTTGAGTGAGCAGGAGTCAGACCCTGACTCTGCTAAAAATAGAAAAACTAGCTGGGCGTGGTGGTGGGCGCCTGTAGCCCCAGGTACTCAGGAAGCTGAGGCAAGAGGATCGCTTGAGCCCGGGAGTTTGAGGTGCGCTATGATGATACCATGGCACTCTTTAAAGGTGATGGAGTGATCGGAAAGAAGGAAGGAAGAGAGGGAGAGTGAGAGGGAGGGAGGGAGGAAGGAAGTTTGAACAGTGATATCTCTTGCCCAAGCCACACACCAAGTTCTTTAATTATCTACTACTGTGTAACAAACTGCCCTAAAATTTAGTGGCTTAAAAAATCAGCAATGATTCATGATTCTGTGGGTTGGCTGAGTGAGCTGGGCAGTTCCTCTGTGCCCAGTGGTGTCCACCTAGCAGCATGCCTAAGGCTGGAACTATCAAGATGGCCTCACTCTCATGTTAGATGCTGACTGGGACACCTCAGATCCCCTTCACAGGTCCTCTCAGCCTCCAAGAGCTCTTTCTTTACTTACTTTCTTTTTTTTTTTTTCTGAGACAGTCTCACTTTGTCGCACTTGGTAGAGTGCTAGGGCATCACAGCTCATAGCAACCTCAAACTCTTGGGCTCAAGCGATTCTCTTGCCTCAGCCTCCCAAGTAGCTGAGACTACAGGTGCTCAACACAACGTCTGGCTATTTTTAGAGGTGAGTTCTCTCTCTAGCTCAGGCTGGTCTCGAACCTGTGAGCTCAGGCAATCCACCCACTTTGGCCTCCCAACGTGCTGGGATTACAGGCGTGAGCCACTGCACCCGGCCCCCAAGAGCTCTTTCTTTATGGTCTCTCGAGCAGAACAGCTTTGATTTTACAGCATGGGAAGTCCCACAGGCCTGGAAGTCCCATAGTATTATTTCCACCACTTCTATGGGCTAAAGCAGGCCATGGGGCCAATTAGATTCCAGGGGAAGGGAAAAGGTTCAACCTCTTGACAAAGAAGTCTCATTGTATGTATAAGAATGGGAAGAATCGTGGGCAGCCATGTGCTGTGGTCTGAAGGTTTGTACCCCCACAAAATTCATATGTTGAAACCTAATAATCACCTAATAAGGTGATTAGGTCATGAAGGTGGAGTGCTCATAAACAGGATTCATGCCCTTATAAAAGAGGACCCAGGGCGCCACCTTGCCCCCCTCCTACCACATGAGCACATGGTGAAAAACAGTCATCTATGAACCAAGAAACAGGCCCTCATCAGAGATTCCATCTGTCGACACCTTGATCATGGACTTCTCAGCTGCTAGAACTGTGAGAAAAACAATTCTATTTCATATAACCTACCAAGTTTAGTGTATTTTGTTATATCAGCCCAAATGGACTGAGATACTGTATATGCAGACAGTCTCCCACACCAGGAGTCCCAGAGTTGGAACTCAGAAAAATCAGTGACAATATCACGGAGGCACGATGGGGGCTCAGAGGCAGGACGGTCAGTCTTTATTGTTTAAGTCTAGGGTCATGGTTTCAGACACACACGCAGGTGCAGGAAATTGGTCCCTACCATTGCCTTTATATGCCCTTTATTAGAAGGAAGAGATGAGCCTCCACTTGCACATAATTTGACTGTTAATTTGACTTAATCATCTCAGTAAGGACTTTAAGAGCAGGGTAAGAGGTGTCAAAGTATACCCTAAGGGGTGCTGACACCCCAACAACTGGCTGAACATGGGGACCTGCTGATGAATGTCAGTGGCAAAGAGCCACTTGGTGGCAGAAATCATGTGAAGAAGAATGTTGACATTACTGACTCACGACCTCAGTGAATGTTCCAGCTTGCAGGCATATTTACTGGTCATGCAATCACACTCTTTCCGCAGACACATTGTTCCATGGGAGATCCTTTAGATATGAAACTGATGCAATGCCTAACTCAGGGGTCCTCAAACTCCACATGAGGCGGTGTGATTGTATTTGTTCCCATTTTGTTTTTTTACTTCAAAATAAGATATGTGTAGTGTGCATAGGAATTTGTTCATAGTTTTTTTAAAACTATAGTCCAGCCCTTCAATGGTCTGAGGGACAGTGAACTGGCCCCCTGTTTAAAAACTTTGAGGACCTCTGGCCTAACTCCTCTGACGCATCCACTCGTCCAGACCCCAAGCCTACACACACACACACACAGTCCTACCAGTAAAAAGTGTTGTAGAAAAGCAATTTTAAATAACTGAAAATTAAGCCCAAGACTGCTTTTCAGATTTTCACAAATATCTTGCAGTAAGCAGAGACCTCGTGGAGCGGCACTGCCTGAGTTGTCACCACTGGGGCTTCCCAGGCAGTCACCGTGACAGCAGCGGCTGTGACTCCCCCACCTCCCTCAGCAAAGGCAGGCACGGTGGTCCCCTTTCTAGTTTTGAGCCATCATGAAATGTGTTTAACGCCTCTGTGAAAGCAGGTCTGCCATATAAGGGACTTTACAGCTGCCTTCCAGCTGTTTACGTGAACACTACAGTTAAACTGGATGGAATAACAAGATGAAAGTCCTTGAAGGGAGGTGTAGGGATGAGGTTCAGGGAGGGGACACTTGAAATCCTGTTTGGTATTTAAACAAGGCTTAGTTTACTTTGGTTGTTTAAAAAACCAATGATAACAACTTAACATTATTAAAGTGACAAATGCATATTAAAGAAAAAACCCTAAAATTGTTCATATTACTCCCTATTAAGAAAGGAATTGCAGGGCAGTGCCTGTGGCTCAAAGGAATAGGGCCCTGGCCCCATATGCCAGAGGTGGCGGGTTCAATCCCAGCCCCAGCCAAAAACTGCAAAAAAAAGAATTGCTTTGTTTCTTTTTGTTTTCACAAAATTTAGTAAATTTTGTAGCAGAAAGAAAGGCACAAGGCAGATAAGTGGTTTCCTTGATAAAGTTTCACTCTCATTAAATGTTGGTCATTATAAAACCCTAAGTAGAGCTAACTAAGCTAACAATTTTAAATATTTTAACCATGTCAACTGACTTCAAAGGAAGAATCAGTAACAAAGATTGTAAGAACACATAAATTCAAAAGCTGTTTCTACATCATCAGCATTAACTGAAAGTACTTAGTATCCACGCCATAAGAGAGACAGGTTTAAAGAAATCTATTACCAAGTGTAGATGGAGGGGGAATCAGTCACTATATATTGTGCCTTTGGGGAGTTATTTAAATATTTTGCCTATTCTGTTAAACAAATATAGCACTAGAAAATATTCATCTGGGAGAGGAAATAATACGTGCATGCATCCATAGAGTCACATATGGAATAATATTAAACAGATAGTAAGTGACTGAAGTAAGTAATTATGGCTCAGGCATTCATGCACACTTGGAGATGTCACTTTCATCTTTGCTACCTGACCCTGGCCTCCAGGGCAAAGTCCAAGCTCTTTCCCAGACACACCACACTATGTCACACTGCCTTCCCACTGGTTTACCTCATCCTCCTGCCTGATAGGAATCCTGTCCTATATGACTTCCTGCAGACTTCATAGATGCTACGAGCCCACTTTCTTCTTGCCCTTATCTTCATCCTCAAAGATCCTTCTTTCCACCCATCACTTGGCTCAGCTGATGATCCATCCTGTAGACTCCAGGTCCCTTCTTGGCCAGCCAAGGCTGAGAAACCTCCTGCCTGGTAGCCCAGATTTCCGTGCCTGCACAGTGCTTCCTCAGTAGACAGGGGCTCCTGGAGGGCACATCTTTATCCTGCTCTCCCACCAGTATCTCTACCAGCACTGCTCCTCCTGCACTTAATGAATATTTATTCAATGAATAAGGTCACATCTCAGGTCTGTAACAACGGTCAGTTTATCTGATAGGCACTTGCAATAGATTATCACATGGACTCCTCATAGACCCCCTCTGAGGCAGGAAGTACAGGTCCAGAAGCTCTTTCCCAGATCTCTTGAGGTTAGATATGCTTAGGATTTCAGAAACTTTTTTTTTTTTTTTTGTAGTGACAGAGTCTCACTTTATTGCCCATGGTAGAGTGCTGTGGCGTCACATAGCTCACAGCAACCTCCAATTCCTGGGCTTAAGTGATTCTCTAGCCTCAGCCTCCTGAGCAGCTGGGACTATAGGCACCCACCACAACACTTGGCTATTTTTTTGTTGCAGTTTGGCTGCGGCTGGGTTTGAACCCACCACCCTTGGTATATGGGGCCAGCGCCCTACCCACTGAGCCACAAGTGCCACCTGAAACTTTTGTATTCTGGAAACGCAACATGTTGACTGGGTGTGGTGGTCCATGCCTGTAATCCCAGTATTTGGGGAGGCTGAGAAGGGAGGATTGCTTGATACCAGGAGTTCAAGAACAGCCTGGCCAATGTATTGAGACCCCCATCTCTACAAAATATTTTTAAAAATTAGCTGGGTGGGTATGGTGGTGCACATCTGTAGTCTTTACGACTCAGGTGAGAGGATCACTTGACCCAGGAGTTTGAGGATGCTGCGAGCTACGATTAGACCACTGTACTCCCGCCTGGGTGACAGAGCAAGATCCTGTCTCAAAAATAAATAAATATATAAATGGATTAAATAAACAGTATAAACAAACTCTGCTCAGTTCAGGGTCAAGTTTACCACCTACTGAGTTTATAGTAAACTATGAAAAAGCTGTCATTTTAGAGCTTTCTGTATTTTTTTTTTTTTTTTTTGAGTGCTGCAGCATCACAGCTCATAGCAACCTCAAACTCTTGGGCTTAAGTGATTCTCTTACCTCAGCCTCCCGAGTAGCTGGGAATAAATGTGCCCACCACAATGCCTGGCTATTTTTCTCTTGTAGTTGTCGTTGTTTTTTAGCAGGCCTGCCAGTCCCGATATATGTGGCCAGGGCCTTAGCCGCTGAGCTACAGGAACTGATCTGAGCTTTCTGTATTTTGGAATTACAAATAAGGATACATGGACATGCACAATTATCCCTACATATTTTAGAAGTGAAGAGATGAGTCACAGATATGTTACATAATTTGACCAAAATTATACACCTAATAAACTAGAATCTGATTCCTGACTCCAGAACTCTCCTCTTAAAAGGTTAAATTATGCAATATTTGATACACATAAAAGGATATGTGACATAATACGTAAATTAATGCATAGCAATTAAAATAATAAAATAAAAATGAACATCACCTAGACATATCAACCCCTGATCTTCACTCTTGAGCACATCGCCTCAGGGCAGGCTACGGCTGAGTTATTTGTGGCTATGTTACATAGGCTGAGTTTTCCAGGCTTTGAAATGTCAGCTTCTTAGGCAGGGCCCAGGAGATCACACAGTTCTGACACCAGTTCAGCCTTTGACAGGGGCAATCAAGCCGTTTGTACAGGTTGACTATCCCTTACCCAAAATGTACAGAACTTGAAATATTATGCATTTGAATTGGGGGGGGCGATTAGAATATTTGCATTATACATAATGGTTGAGCATCCCAAATCTGAAAATCCAAAAGCTGAACTGCTCCGTAAGTCATTCCTTTGAGTGCTATGTCAGTACTCAAAAAGTTGCAGATTTTGGACTATTTTGGATTTCAAATCTGAGAGGCTCAGCCTGTATTTTAAGGGACCTATGAAGAGAAGAGGGGATAAATTTACATTGCTTGCCATTTGAGGTATACATGAATGAGGTCTCTTTTAAAGGCACTGTGGGTGAAAAAGCTGGAGGACCCAGACAGACTGGGGTGTGCTGCTGGGGGGCTATCAATCTGAGCTGCGGGGCTGATCAGGGGCAATTAGGAAGGTTTGCAGGATTACACACAGGGAGAGTGCCCAAGGTCCTGAACAGCACGTCTATGCAAGTCTATGGTATGGTTACCTATAGGTAAGGACAAAGCCCAAAGTGGCCTTCCTTGTTTAATAAGATTTCACTTTCAGAGCCCTCCAACTGACCGGAGAAATCTTTAAATCACCTAGATTAACGAATCTTCAAATCACTTAGATTGAAGGTTCAGAAGATGAAAAGGTTTTTACCTCAGTAAAGTAGAACTGATTTTCTGGGAGAGGTACTGATTAAAGACCCTTTTCCCGAGACGAAACATCCCCACCTTCCCAGATGCCACCCTGTCCCAGCTTGGTCAAGGAGATGCTGGCAAGCTGAGAGGTGCAACCAAGACCAGTGCTGGAACCTGGGCCCTCGGAAAAGCTGGTGTGAAGGACAACGTCTCTGGGGAGGAGTGACTGTGTGTGTATGTGAGGGAGAGAGAATGTGAAGACTCTAGAAAAACACATCATTAGAAAAAATCAGAATTCTGTGTTCACAGAATCTTGTCTGTGCTATGAACACTGAAATTCCGAATGGCAGACGAGGAACAATCCTGATGTGAAGCACTTGTTGGACAAAAAGGAGCCAGTAGTCACGTGCTCCTTCTGATAACGTGGGAAGCTGCTGGCCCATTCTACAGTTACCGGCTCTGAGGGGACCACCGATTTGAAATTCTAAGAGCAGCCAAATGCTTCACATGTAACTAGATGACCCATCCATCCATTCCAAAAACGAATCCCAGAATCACTATGGAAAACATACACACACATACATGCACACGCGTGCACACCTTAGTTGTATTCTATGATTATAGATAATTGAAGAAAGGGAACCGGGTTTGGTGGCTCACACCTATAGTCCTAGCACTTTGGAAGGGCAAGGCAGGAGGATCACTTGAGGACAGCAGTTTGACAGGAGCCTGAACAACATGATGAGACCCCACCTCTACTAAAATAGATAAGTTAGCTGGGTATGGTGAGGAGTGCCTGCAGCCCCAGCTACTGGGGAGGCTGAGGCAGGCTGAGGCTGAGGCTTGAGGAGTCTGAGGTTGCTGTGAGCTATGATGATGCCACTACGCTCCAGCCCACGCGACAGGGGGAGACTTTTTCTCAAAAAATAAAGAAAGACGTTAAAAAAAGAGAAAAGAATACAACACATCCTAGGGCAGAGAACTGAGCTGGAAACTTTTGCTTCCTCCACATGATATTGAGAGAAAGCTGAGAAAAAGGGAAGTCAACTGAAGCCACAGTGAGTGGGGAGGTTGCCTAAGAGAATTCAGATGAGACGGATGTTTATACCTAAACCTATAAACAATGTTTGTGTCTAAAGTACCGTATATACTCGAGTATAAGCCGAGTTTTTTCCGGAACAAAATTTGTGCCGAGTTTGGGTTTTTCGGCACAAATTTTGTGCCGGAAAAAACTCGGCTTATACTCGAGTATATACGGTATATATTAAAAAAAAAAAGTCAAAGGAAAAACTCAAAAACCTTCCAAGTGTTTGTAGCTGGAGTTATTTCCGCTTTCATTACTGTCCCAGTGGGTTTGGGGAATATCTCATATGACGGGGTCGTCAGGCCATCAGAGACCCTGGCGGTCTGTACAGGCAGGATACAGTCGTGCCTGAGGCATCTGACGCAGACTCCAGGCACCTCTCAGTGGATGAGCACAGGGTGTGACCAGTTATTCTTTTATTCAACTAATATGTGGATCACTAGCCCTTTTCCTGTCAATTTTCTCAGTACTCATTTTCTCAACAGCATTCCTCTTCCTTTCCTGCAAACACACGCCACACACACACTGGCGTCAGTAGCTCACCCCAGCTGATCAGAGAACTAACTTCCCGCATCCCTTCTACTCATTAAAAGCTGAGGGGAGGCTGTGTGAGCCTGAGGATTGCGCAGGGCCCCTAACAGCCAAGAAGCGGGCACGTGTGCACTGTGCTCCCACAGCGGCAAAGGGGAGGATCGGGCTTACCAATGCGGCTTGCTCATCATGTCTCAGCAGACTTTCTGAGCCGGCCGTAGCTTTCTGCCTTACATTCGGCTGCTGCTTAGAGAATGGTGTGTGCACCTGCAGCTTCTCCACCACCTGTGAGCTTGTTAAAAACACCTGTTCTTGGGCGGCGACTGAGCCAGCCCATATGCCAGAGGTGGCGGGTTCAAACCCAGCTCTAGCCCCAGCCAAAAAAAAACCAAACCAAACAAAACAAAAAAAAAAAACAGAAAAAAAAATCCCACATGCTCTCAGGCCCCACAGCAGGACTGCAGAGTCAGAATCTGCAATTTCACACACACACCCCTTCCAAATGACTGCTATGCACATGAAGTTTGAGAAGTACTGGTTTATGGGGGTTCAGCACATCTACGTTATTTAAGAAATATTTACACTACTCTGAGCCAAGCACTCTCTCCCCCCCCCTTTTTTTTTTTTGAGACAGAGTCTCCCTCTGTCACCCTGAGAGAGGCCATGGGGGCATAACTCACAGCAACCTCAAACTCTTGCCTGAGTAGTTGGGACTACAGGCACCCCCCACAACACCCAGATATATATATATATACATAATTTTTTTTTTTTTTTTTTTTTTAAGAGGCGGAGTCTTGCTCTTGCTCAGGCTGGTCTCAATTTCCTGAGCACAAGCAATCCACCTGCAGGCGTGAGCCACCGCCCTGGCCTAGTACTGT
>CAUYPK010102711.1:0-37683 GCA_963574355.1 Loris lydekkerianus
TAAAGTGAATAAACCATTTAAGACAGTAAAGCATTGTAAATAAATGGTTAAAAATCCTGAATCCTTATACTCCAAAACCCCTGATTATAAGGATTCAGGATTTATAAACATTTACTTACAAGACTTTACTGCCTTAAATGGGGTTTTCACTTAATTAAATGTGCCATTGAATATTGTGGGTTAAATAGTTCAGTGGAATACAGTTCAGTTCAGCCTCCTACCTCTTCAGCTCAGCCTCGACTTGTGGACTGAGCTGAAGCACCACCCCCTCAAGCAGACGGCAGAAGACGACTGGAGACTACGTGCATTTGATTAGGTGCGCGCACAGAATCAAATAACCTGTATGACCCGAGTATAAGCCGAGTTCGGGTTTTTCGGCACAAATTTTGTGCCGGAAAAAACTCAGCTTATACTTGAGTATATACGGTATAAATCGTGTAACTTCTAGCAAATTCTCCACCCCCTGAGCCACCGTATAATCATTGCCTTTTTGTTAAATATTAAAACTATAATTTATTAACCATATTTTCCATACTAGCATGTCTATATTACATGGAAAGACTAAGAGAAACATACCATATTGTTGTTTTTGGAAAATGATGAACAGATGTATTTACATGCACAGATGTATTTACTGAGTTGTTGAGTTTATTTTAATGTAAACTGTAGTGATTATTTTTAAAATATCTATCGTCTGAATGTATTTCCCAATTTGGGATAATTCTTTACTGTGTGTATCTTGGTGAGCTAGTAGTCAGGATATTCAAACATGATATTACCTTTAAAAATTGAGTGTTCTTCCTAGAACTGTGCACTTTGAGAGGCAGAGCGGTGACATTACCACAGTTAGTGATTATGTGTAGTGTCACCTGCAGAATTGACAGCCCACTGCAGTTGTCAACAGACGTGTTTCAACCAAGTCCAGCTGTTTTTTTTCTTTCCTTTTTTCTTCCTGCCTCCCTTTTTTCCTCCCTCCTTTATTTCCTTCTTTCTTTCTTTTTTTCTCCTCCTTCCTTTCTGCCTTTGCTTCTCTTTTTCTTCCTGTTTATATGTTCGATTCACTGGGTTTTAACTGATTTTTCAAGCTAACTGACATCTTTGCAAAATTCTAGGGTATCTATTATTTTTAAGAAAGAACCACGGGGCTTGAACCTGTTGCTCAAGTGGCTAAGGCGCCAGCCACATACACCAGAGCTGTCAGGTTCAAATCCAGCCCAGGCCTGCCAAACAATGACAACTACAACCAAAAAATAGCCTGTAGTCCCAGCTACATGGGAGGCTGAGGCAAGACAATTGCTTAAGCCCAGGAGTTGGAGGTTGCTGTGAATTGTGATACCACGGCACTCTATCCAGAGCAACAGCTTAAGGCACTGTCAAGAAAGAAAGGAAGAAAGAAAGAAAGAAAGAAAGAAAGAAAGAAAGAAGGAAGGAAGGAAGGAAGGAAGGAAGGAAGGAAGGAAGGAAGGAAGGAAGGAACCATGGTTGGTACAAAAAACTATAGTTTGAGAGCTCATTCAAATGAATTATACCAACAGCAGCAAAATATTGTGCTATATTATATAGAAACTGTATTAAATTCTAAATTGAAATTAAACCAAAGTTATAATAGAAACTACAACTAAATATTATGACTGTTTAGCTCATCTACCAAGGTAAGTCTGGGAAAAAGAGAGTAAAATGGTTTTTAAAAACAATAACAATTCTTTTTAGAAAGAATATTAATTTTACTATCAAAAATATATAAATGGTAAAAATAGTTGAACTTTTAGGAGGAAAATAAAATTCCGAGTTCAGATGAATTTAGAACTATCCCTTGTATCTGTTATTGACAAAAATTTTCAAATTGTTAAAAGTCAACTTTCAGAAGCTCATCTGGTATCCATCTAGTAATTCGCACACAATATTTTTTTAAATAATACAAAACAGGAATTCAAAGCCCTAACTTTAAAATATTGTTGAGGTGGATGCAGTGATATATCTAGACTCTCAATTTATATATTCAAAAAAAAGTAAGTTGTTTCTCTATGTTAAAATATGAAAAAAAAGTCTTTTCAAATTTAACAGTGCATTCCATTTATGTGCTGAAAATATTTTCTACATCTACTTATATCTTGATACAGTTGATGACAGTATGTTGATAGATAAAAATTTTTTTAAAATACAGAACAAAGAATTCTAACTTTTGAAATGTTTGCATGTACATATTTTTGATTTATTCTCTTTTCAACATACTCTTCTCCTGTGACTAAATATATCAGTAATGGAGCACACTCTTGAGGGAAATCTCACAACAGAGTTACAATGATTTCCTGGCATTGAATAAATACTTTAGAGGAGAAAGCAAATGTGTTTTCTATTGTGTGGAAGATAAGTCCCTGAATGTACAAGCAAAATCAAACCAGTTCCACAGGGCTATTAAATTCATGAAAAGCTGTGCAGCATATGTACAAAAAAGAAGGTTGCATTCCAAGGTGTGCCCTTAATTCAATGACAAATGTAATGTTAGAGTCTCTGTGAGCTGTGGTTAATTCAGTCACATTATTTTCTTAACATGTGCTGACCTGAATTTATTATGATAAATCAGTGTTATTAATGATGTTTACCTTGTATGGTGTCCAGAACTGTTTGGTGACTAGAATTTGTCAACAATGCAGGTTTCCTTTTATTAAAGACTCTTTTCTAGGAAAGGAAACATCTTAGTTTTGGAGAATTTCTGGGTTCTATTACTCCCATTCCAATAACGTCAGCAAATACTTTTTAGTAGCTTTCTTTATTTCTGTGACTGAGAGAGTGGGTACAATTATATCTTCTCCATATTTGCAGATAGTAATGTCTTTCTATAAATGAATAACTAATTATTCACAAATAACTGAATAATCGGGAGACATTATTGACAATATATTGATAAGCTCTTTTTTGAAAGTCAATGATAATGCAGACATTTGGAGTTTAAAGAGAGAAATCAGCAATGCATACCCATAAAAGATCAATGTAGACCTCCTTTTGACACTTACACCTACTGTATATTTTAATATGACTACCAGGATAAACTATTAGTGGTGCTACATTTAGGTAAACTCAGTTGTGTTGACATGCTGGATACCTGATACACTCAAAAAAATTGGTTATATATAAACAATCACCTCCTTACTTTTATTGCATAAGGTAGAAAATATCTCAAATTTACCAGGAATAACTAACAAACAAAAACAAACCAAAAATAACCTCAATCTTATAGAACACAACTATTGGCAGCACACCTACAAAATTCTATAATATAGAAATAAATAATCATACAATAAAATTTACATACTACGTTTTTACATGAAAACTTGTAAGAAATTGCAGGGAGATATTAAAAATGAACTAGATAAATAAAAGTTATGACACAAACGTATGGTGAAAGACTCAATACTTTGAAAATATTAGTTATCTCCAAATTAATCTGTAATTTCAGTAACTTCTAATCAAAATATTAAGATTTATTTCATGGAAAATTGATAAATTGATTTTTAAACTGCATATAGAATTGTAAAAATATGGAGTAGCCCATAGTTTTGGGAAAAAACAAACAAAACTTAGAACCAGCACACAATCGAAATCTTGTGAGTGTCACGGCGAAAACATGTAACAAAATTTATCAACTTAACCTTTAAGTGAAGAGTAGCGTCAACTATTTGCAGATTGTTGTGCCACAGACCACTCGAACTGTTTCCTCTTGCAAGACTGAAACTCTTTATCCACTGAACAACTTCACTTTACTCCCATTTCCAGTTCCTACACACACACACACACACACACTACTCTACATTCAGTCTCTAAAAGTGAGACTGTTTAGGTATCTCATGTTAGGTGGAATTCCAGTCTCTGCCTTTTTGTGAACAGCTTATTTCACTTGGCAGAGAGTCCTGAAGGTCAATCCCATTGCAAAGTGTGACAGGATTTCCCTCTGTTTAGACTGAACAAGTTTCACAGCATGTATACGCATCTTCTCTGTCTAGTCATCTGCTGATGGGATATAGGTGACTTCCACCTTGCGGCTGTTGTGGAGAGAATTGCTAATAACTTTTCGCTATCTGATTTCAGTTCTTTTGGATAAATACTCAGAATTAGGATTGCTGAATCATTTGGCAATTTTACTTCTGATTTTTTGAAGAACATTCATATTTCTTTCTCTAATGGCTTTGTCATTTTACTTTTCCCAACAGTGTATAAGGGCTCTGACTTCTATGTATCTGTGGCACTTTCTCCTGTTCTGTGTTTTTAATTATGGCAATGTTAACGGGTGCGAGGTATGCTCCCACTGCGATTTTGATTCCCAGGTCCCTAATTCGACTACTGCTGTTAGGTATATTTTCACATTCTGGGGACTACCCTGTTTCCACGAAAATAAGACAGTGTCTTATATTAAGTTTTGTTTCCAAAGATGTGCTAGGTCTTATTTTCATGGAACGTCTTATCTTTCCTGTAAGTAAGTCTTATTTTTGGAGTATGTCTCATTTTGGGAGAAACAGGGTATTTGTACATCTTTGGAGAAATGACAACTCAAAGACTTTGCCCATTTTGACTGGATTGTTAGTGTCTGATATTATTATTGTTCAGTTGTGAAGTTCTTTATATATTCTGAACATTAACCCCTAATCAGATATTTGTTTTGCATATATTTCATCCCCTCTTACAGTTTTTATTTACACTGCTAATCCTTACTTTATTGCATGGGTCTTTCTCTTTTCATTTTTTTATAATTGTTTTTTCATTAAACCATAACTTTGTACATTGATGCATTTATGGGGTTCAGGGTACTGCTTCAATATACAATGTGAAATGCTTGTGTTGAACTAAGGAACACATCCATCACAATTATACTCATTGCTTAATAGTTTTGCAGTGTACCCTTGCATCATGCACATTAGGTGAGGTCCCCTGAATACCCTCCCTCCTCCCATGTCCCCCCACCCCTCACCTCCCTCTCCTCTTCCCTTCTACTTTCTGGACTATAGTTACGTTTTGCCATTTGTATGAGTGGGCAGGTAGTCATATGTTGACTTCATAGTAGGGCTGAGTACATTGGATACTTTTTTTTCCCATTCTTGAGATACTTTACTAAGAAAAATATGTTCCAGCTCCATCCAGGTAAACATAAAGATGTGAAGTATAGTTTCTTAGGCTTATCTTTTTTCCTATTAGGGAATCACACTTTCTCACTTTCTTGTGATTTTTTGTTGAAAATTAGATATTTGAATCTAATACTGTGCTGCCTGTTACCAGCAATTAATGTGAATACCTCGGTTCTTGTCTCTCTGCAATTGAATTAAAGGGACACTGTCATGTTTGTAAGCAGGTGGAGTTCAGTGAATCAGTGATAGTACACACCCAAAGTGTGGCAGGGGGCAGGTGTCCCGAGGGCCGTGGCACTGGGCTCTTTTTGGGCCTGTCCTTTCTGACCTCTGGCCTCCCTGCCTCCATAATGTTGTCTTTCTTCCCCTTTTTTCTTGACCCCTGGGGATGTCATCTCCTTCCTGCCATCAGGTGGGGGAGGGTTTCACTTGATATGATTGGGCCCCAATGTGCTGTGGTTCCCAGATCCCTCTGGGAGAGGGCAGGCTGCGAGGATGTGCCCTGTGCTGCTCCTGGGATGTCTTTATGACACCTGTGGTTGCCTCTTTCTTCTTGTTGCTGCTGCGTTATCTTCTCTCGCTTCTCCTACAGTATCCTACTTGGTCGGCTGCACCAGCGTCTTCTTACTCAGCGTCCCATTTGCTCACACTGCCCTTTCCATTCTTTCTCTGCTTCTGTCTTTTCTTCCTTGGCTGACAGTATCTATGGACATCAGGGTATCCCCACCCACAGGGTTTTCTGGGTTTTGTGTTCTTTTGATTCTGGCTGGCGGTCTCTGTATGCAGAGGGCTGCCTGAACTATCAACTCAAGGTCCTGTCAGACGAGCTCAGAGCGTGGGCCTTTCTCTGGGTAAGCACAGGATGCTCTGCTTTCCCTCGTATGTGCAGTTCCTTTTAAACATCTTAGTCTTCAGTGTCTGGTTTCCAAAGTGAAAAAAAGTGAAGGGGGTGGGGGAATTTTCTTTAAAGACCCTGGACGCAAATTTAGTACCAAGAAGTAGAGCTTTTAATAATGGGGAGAGGTGTAAAACTAACTAACCCCCGTGTTTATCTTCCGATCTCTGTGATCAGAAACAACAGTCAACTTCGAGTCTGACTATTCCTAATAGTTACAATTAGTGAACAGGAAGTGTGTGGGTTTCAGGAAAGACGTTCTGTTTTCAATGTTTAATGTTAGTGTCTCTTTACATTTGAACTTGCTTTAACCAAAGGTTTAACAGGAGAGAAGAAAATGGCATGACTAGATTTTCCCTATTCTCTCCCCCTTAAGCTACTTATGTAATCTGAAGAAGGTTTTTTGTTTTTTTTTTCTCTTCCCTGTATGAAACCAAATTCTATATGTTTTTATATTCACAGAGCAGTTAGATATTATCTCCAGAGCTTTCAAGGAGACAGAGTAAACCAGTTTGGGGCACTGAGAAAATGACCTGACCAGTTGCTCCCCTTACCCCCAACACTAGCCATAGTGGGAATCTCCATCTCTCCTTTGAATGGGAGGATAATTTGGATGACACAGCAGCAAAGTAGCAGAGTTCAATGGAAATGAAATGTTTGTGTTACTGTTTTCTCAGCCTTAAAATTCTTGTCAGCATAAATATTGTGCTGTGTAGTTCTGCTTGAACACAGAAAGACGTGCTAGTGTTTGTCCCATGGGAATTTCAGTACATTACCTTCAATACCAAACAGCTCAAGTATGAAATTAAACATTGCTTTTTGTTTATAGTTGTTTGGAGAAAACACTAGGAATCGTTTTTGTTTTTTTTTAAGAATTCATTTTTATGGTCTCCTCCAATACAGAATTCTGTAAATTTAGTAGATTTGAGAAAGCACTGGAACATAGCTCCATAGTAAGATTGTATAAAATTTTTTTTCTTTAATTAAGGGGTGATAATTGTATCCTACTCATAATTATAATAATTCCATGAATTAATGCAGAGAAAGCATGTAGATCCCTTTCTGACATAGAGTGAACATTTAGTAAACGTAGTTTTTAAATTTGTGTCATTGCTTTTCTTGTTGCTGTTAATGGTGACAAGCAAGAAAATGCATCATCCTCAAAGTCATTACAAAGTCCAAAAAATTGCAACAGAGGTCTTAAGGGTAACACAAACATAAAGAAATAGTTTTAAAATATCCTGAGGAAAAGGATAGAAGTTCATACATGTGGTTTTTTTCAAAAGAAGTGCTATTAGTACCTACATTCTAACAGAAAAATGAATGGCTAGGGACTTTTAAGACAGTAATGCATTTAAAAGGATAATTTTGCAGTTGTCTTCTGTTGGCATAATGCAAAAATAGTTCAAAGATGAGAGAAAAGCAGATTATGTTTCTTTGGAAAGTACTTTAGTTTCAATAGTATTCAATAGGTTCTTCTAGAGATCAATCCCGACACCTGCATAACAGACTCTCCCAGCAAGAGAATGCAAAAGACTCATTGGTCCTGTGTGAAACACCCCCCTTTCCCTTCCTCTCTAACCTCGGCTTATTGGTAAGAGGGTAGTACACTGACTCCAGGTAGACTAAATAAGTACACTGACTCCAGACAGACTAGACACATTTTCTATCTAGGAAAATTAGAAGTAGACTTAAAAGTAAACTCATCAGATTCTGTTTGTTGTTTCAACTGAAGAAATGTGAGAACATTAGCTGGACATGCTCACCCCAGTGAACAGAGAGAAAACAGGACATGCGAGAAAAAGAGATGGAGGATTCAACAAACTGGAGAGCAGGCAGAGAAAGGAGCAGAGGAGCAGCCCAGATAAGAGACCAGGCAGGTAGAGTGGTGGAGACAGAGCTAGGGCAGTTCCTCCATCTCTGGAAATCTCTCTATTCCCTCGAGGCCAGCTGGCGCTGCTACTGTTAAGTCCATGTGTGTGTCTGAGGTCCTTTTATGTTTAAGATGTTTTAAATTATCTGATGCAGACATACACACATGTGCATTAATATGCAAATACATAGCATTGAATATCATGTATTGTATAGTAATTGTATATCATATAGTTACGTGTTATATAATGAAAACATATTATGTACCAATAATATGTAATTGTAGATTGCTAATTAAGTATTATATGTGCATACATATATGCAAAGTATTCAAATTAATTAAAAGGAAAAGTTTGGTTTTTAATTCTTAAAACATAAAGAATTCTTAATTCTTTAAGTTGGTTTGGCTTTTAATTTTTAATGGTTAAATTCTTAATATTTAAGATTAACAGTATTTCATTCAATATTAGAAATACCTATAAAAATACTGAACAATTTAGAAATTTGGGTAATCTGTTGGTGTGATGAACTCTTACCATAAAATAATAAGAAGACTGATATTTGCTTTTTATTGTTCTTTACTTTTTAAAACAAGTATATGACACAACATACATTGTTAAATGTTTTGTTCATGAAATAGATACTTGCAATTGCAATGTCATGAGTATAATTATATAATATCTTTCAAACTTGTTGATATAGAAAGATACTAGGACAGAGAGAGATAAGCAATATTGAGTAATGGGATTATTTTATGTAATCTGAAGATAGGCTAATTACTTGCTCTGCTTAAATAAGATGAACTTCTTAAACATTTCCCCTGGCTTTCTTTCTTTTGTGACTTCACTTGAACATAGTCATCAGACTTCATTATCATTACAAGAATTTAAAGATAAGGAATATCGCCCTGTAGATACTAAAACAAAATTTATAAAGCATAACTCATAAGCACTAATATATCAACAAAGATTTATATGCAGTTAAACCACATAAAGGAAGTGTGGGACCTCACACATCTAGCTTTCTCTATCTTTTGGTGTACCTTCCACATACGTGGAGAATTTGTTACCCTGTGAATAAGAACACATATCTCCTTATTGCATTTCTAGAAAGCATTAGCATATTTGTAACACCAATGTTTTTTGCCTAGCTCACACCTAATCTGGAAGGTCTGTATGCCCCAGAATCTCTATACTATCTTCAGTTACAAAAATGTGAAAAATATTCAATCCTGAGTCATATTATCACTGAATTCAGAGTCATCTGTTCACATTACAAACAGATATTCTACTTCTCAAAGTCTAATGTATTAAGAACATAAATTTATTTTTTCCATTTGTTTCATCACAAATTTTAAGTTTTTACAATGTATATTTTCTGTAAACAGATGAATAAATGCAAAACAGTGAAGATACACTGATTTTCTATCTCATGTAATATAAATCTAACCTCCAAGCTTTCTGACATCAGTGTCGCACAGCGATAAACAGTATCTGACTGAAATAATGAGCTGCATGATCGAATCTGCAACTGAAAACTAGCATAGATGGACATCATATGGCAATATTTGGCAAAGGCAAATTACATTAAGTTGAAATTAATAAGCCGGTCAAGCTGGTGTCTGTCAGTTCATCAATGTATTTTCACAATTTACCTTGCGTATATCCTTTCTGAGGAGGAGACCTGCTGATACAATGGCTCATTCTCTGCTCTGTCATATGCCACCCCCCAGTCCTAGCATCCGATGGTAATGCCCACCTGCACCGTTACATAACAGCAGAATATTTCCTCCCCCCAAACCAGTCTAGTAACATGAGAAAACTGGTGAGTCTGTGTTGCTGAAAACCTGGCAGATAATTGAACACTAGGGTGTCTGAGTTCAGAAAAGTAGGAAGAAGTAAATTGCATACTTCTTTCCTTCCTAGGAAATGATAATATAAAGAAAAAGGATCATTCCTAAAACAATGACAAAAACCGTCTGTAAGGAGTCCTGTGTTCCAGAGGCACATGGAGTGCTGAAGTAGCTTGGAGGGTGGTCAGGGCACTGCCTGCTGGGTTCACAGGTCAGATCCTTCAAGGCATTAGACTAGTCTTCAAGGGAAAGGTAGGGTTTCAATAAATAGAGATCAAGGGAAAAGGAACTTCATTCGAGATAAGGAATTATATGAACATAATGGAGACAAGGGATTATTTGGGGAGTGGTCAGTTGATTGTGAACCAAATGCTCAAGGTAAAATTAGAAAAGGAATGGGAAATAGTTTGGAAAAAACAGGTCATGGCCAAACTGATAAGGGCACTGAAGACCATTTTCTAGTTTCTAGAGGAAAGACTAAGAAGTATGTCTTAGTCTGATCTGAAGCCCACAAGGTACCAGGGAGTGAAGGCAGTGTGTCTCCATTAGTCCTAGAACTTCAGGGAAGGCCCCCCGTCTGTCAACCTCCAGGCCAGCAGGCGTTCAGCCTCAGTCTCCCAGAAATGCAAGTAACCCTCTTGGGTTACTAACATGTGAAGTTCACACCTTGCCCTCTCATGGCCAATCTCTGCAGCCTTAACGCTGTCCTCAGATAGATAGCCATTCCTTTTCACCCTCAGGGAAATGCTAATTGATATTGATGAAGACTGTGGATAGTGATAGGCCAGAGAAGAGGGTAGCCCTTCCAGACACTTTCCCTGAGAGCCACCAGAAGCCAGGGTGCTCTAATTGATGTTTTTGCTTTCTTCTTTCTCTTGATCTTTTCTGTTGTTGTTTTCCCCGATATCAATGATCCATTTCTAATAAATACATACATTATTGTATGACACCTGTTTGGTCGTTTTTCCAATAGCAACCTCTAGCAGCCCCTCAAAACTCCTGGAGTTTTGAATGCTCAATTTGTTTTATCACTGACATTAGTCCCTAGCCTGTGAAAATATTTTTTTGTTTTAAGGTTGAAAAATTTACCTATCACATTGATTTTCTGTGATTTTTTGAAGCTTGGATTAAATCTCTTTCTCAGCCTCTACAGGTAGCTTTTTATTTCTAGAATTGCGGTGGTTCAGGTGGATTGAGGCAATTATATAAGGGGATACTGTCTTTAAATGAAGAGTGGTATAACTTTCTGGAATTGCTATAGGCACTCTGGAAGTTACTTAACTCACCTAAATGAGAGCAACAGCGTGTTCCCTTTCATATGGTCATGAGTTTCTACACTGGTCATTTACTGAATTTTATCTCTTGATTAACTCTGATAGTTTCTGCTGTTCCTGTCTTGTGCCAATTTCCACTTTTCCACCATTTCGTTTAGCTGACACCATTTGGAGACATCAGCATCTGTTAGGAGACATGCTGTCTCCAAGTGTCCTAACACCTGTCAGAGGGAACCATGGGGCACTATCTTCTGGTTTGTTTCTCCCTTAATAATGTAGCCTCAGTGTAGCTCTGCTTATGCATAAGGTTCTCTTAGGATGTTCCTCAAAATCTGTCTTCCCTCTTCAGACACTGCAGATCAAAACCTAGCTAATCTACTGAAAAAATATTTGTAAAATTAATAATATGTCAGGCACTTCTGTGGGTATATAAGGTGTTTTGAACAACACCAAAAAATGATCTCTACTCTCAGGAAACTTAATTTGTGGAGAGGGCTGTTTTATTTTTAACATTGCATTTAGTGTTATAAAATTAATTATTTTAAAGCTAAGGTATTAGTGAAAACTTTGTGACTTATATAGTATACACTGTCTTATTTTACCCTGAAATACCTCTTACATAGATATTGCCTAAAGGATAAATAACATACAGAGAGACTATATACATCAGAGTGACTCTCCAGTTATATTATCTTAAAAAGCTCAATTAAGTCTTTATAGATCACTAGGGGGATGGTGTATAATTTAAAATATTTCTTTAAGTGAGTTTGGTTTATAGACATTAGTTGGAAAGTAAAATGAGATTGTGTGTGGCAGAGCAATTCACTTAAGCATCCAGTCATCTAATCCTATTGAAGGTTTAGTACTTTTAACTCCGATATAAGGGAATTTGGATAAGCTGCCTGAATGTGAGATTTTTTCTGTATCTGGACAAAGCAACAAATACTATCAACCTGAAAAATATGAGGGTGGTTCACTGTTAGAGATCCAGAAACTTCTTTGGGGCTTATTTTATCTGACTACAGTCTCAGTTGCAACAAAAGGTATTCTACAAGCAGACTTGTGGTATGCATTTCTACTGTCAACTCTCATTCCTGAAGACAGACATGGGGAAATGTGTAAATATTACACCTGCCATTTAGTGAGGGAGCTAGTAGCATAGTTTCCATAATAGAACCTCTTTGAAAGTTATTTTCATATTTTCCATTCTCTTCATTGAGAACAATGATCCTTAAAAGCACAGATGATCCAAAATTATTTTGTGCATACTATACTTCTACAATAAGACTTTATTTGGAATTTGATTTACTACTTCCTCAATTTTATTTTGTGTAAATAATGCGTAAGAAAGTGAACAGATATCCTAAAATATATTTGGAAGAGTCTTGAAATACCAGGAGCTTCAACAGCTCTAAAAAATGGTAATTACATGATTTTGATCAAAGAAAAATAACATCTATAGAATGTTCTTTACATGTTACACATGTGCTAGTGGACATTACACCTAAAAGTATAAATTCATTTAACTCCAAGAGCATAGCAATTACATGATTTTGATCAAAGAAAAATAACATCTATAGAATGTTCTTTACATGTTGCACAATGTGCTAGTGGACATTACACCTAAAAGTATAAATTCATTTAACTCCAGGAGCATAGAGTATTTTTATGTGACAATACACTGCAATGGAGTAAATGTATTCGTGAAAATAATAGGCTTTTAATCTCAGGAAATACAACTCTTTTCCAAGTATCTAACTTGAACATAGAACTTAACAACAAGAAATTTGTGGCTGGGCACAGTGGCTCATGCCTGTAATCCCAGCACTAGGGAGGCCAAGGTGGGTTGATTGCCTGAACTCACAGGTTGGAGACCAGCCTGAGCCAGGGTGAGATCCTGTCACTAAAAATACCCAGGTGTTGTGGCAGGTGCCTGTAGTCCCAGCAGGAGGCTAAGGCAAGGGAATTGCTTAAGCCCAGTGTTTGAGGTTGCTGTGAGCTTTGATGCCACAGCACTCTACCAAGGGTGAAAAAGTGAGACTCTTATCTCAAAAAAAAAAAAAAAAAATCAAGAAATTTCTGTGAAACTATATGTAAAGTTTAAATGAATATAAACAAATCTGACAAAAAACAAACATATCTTTTGTTCTTTACATTAAAATGATAGACCACTGAAATCAGTTCCTTTAAAATTTAGTGTCTGGTGTTTCCATAAAGTCTTTGTGTTATAATTGTTTTCTTATCTGCACACAATGGCATGTTTTAATCTGTAAACTCATCCTCTTCCCCATGTCTGATGAAGAGCCGTGAATATATGACCTATATTAGACCAATCAAATTATTTCTCCAAGTATTCATTCATTTATTTATTTTAGAGACAGAGTCTCACTTTGCCGCCCTTGGTGGAGTGCTGTGGCATCACAGCTCACAGGAAACACCTGCTCTCGGACTTAGGTGATTCTCTTGCCTCAGCCTCCCAAGTAGTTGGGACTACAGGTGCCCGCCACAACACCTGGCTTTGTTGTTGTCATTGTTGTTGTTGTTGTTGCAGTTTGTCCGGGGCCGAGTTTGAACTGCCACCCTCAGTATATGGGGCTGGCGCCCTACCCACTGAGCACAGGCGCCATCTCCTTATAATTGTTTAAATGACAAATCTTCTGGGTAGGTTCCTTGTAAGTACAGATGGAAATTTTGAGGGTCAGCTAATGGATAAGGTAGTTAAGTATTTGGTGTTTTTATTGTTTCCATATTGTTTGTTTTTTCTGAAGAAATACATTTTTTGGAACATCATAACTTCTCTTAACTAATTATATATAAAAATTACAATGAATGTGAATCTGACAAGTAATCCATTTGTTTTCGACCTTTGCTGTAAATTACAATCACCTTCTGATCTTTAAAAAGCAGAAGAGCTGGAATATACCAATGGAAAATTTAATCTCTGAGGAAAATATCCAGATGACAGTCAATTAAAAATTCTTTTAAGCGATTCATATGTGAGTACCAGCGGTGTCGCCACAGACTCAGTGCCATTGCAGTGAGCACCAAGTGTGTGCATGTCCCTTCTTCGTGTTACCAACCTTTGCACTTTTCTGGGAAATTATAAGAAATCCCTTACAGCACACAGATCAAAATGAAAGAATGGTGCTCACTTCGGCAGCACATATACTAAAGTTGGAACGATACAAAGATTAGCATGGCCCCTACACAAGGATGACATGCAAATTCGTGAAGCGTTAAAAAAAAAATAATAACAAAAATAACAAAATGAAAGAATGGGGCAGGATGTCAGTTTAGCAAGTAGGTAAAGAGATTGAGAGGGTTAGTCACTAAGGAAGGAGAAAAAACAAGAGAGGACATATCCTGGAAGTTAGGTGTATAAGAAAGAGTCATTTCTACTGTGAGTTAAATTGAAATAAATTAAAGCAAGGTTCTGTGCTGATGGAACCAATACAGTACACAGAAAACAATCTGATTAAACAGGCAGGATAGCCCTTAAGTTTGAGCAGAGGGGACCTCCCTCGAGCTCTGTGCTTCACAAAGTCCCTCCAAAATATTACAAACACACATACTTGAAAATGCTTCAAGAGCACATCCGACCCCCAGGAGGGAACTAGATCACAGGGTGGAAGTGGCCTGGGGGTAGGATTGCAATGCACTCACCCACTGCACCCCAAAGAAGGCAAATGATGTGGGTAACTATGCAGGTGGGTTACAGATCTGGTAGTTAAGAACTTACATTGGTCCTTTCTCAATATTTTAATTTTTTTCAAGTGAAATTATACTTGTCAAATTAATTGATAACTAATGAATAAAATACTGACTATGCTCTTGAAAGTTTTATTAACTAAAATTTGCTTCCAATTTCCATTTTTTAAGTATAATTGTTTAAAAATAGAGAAGAATGACTAACATTTTCATATGTGTTATGGAAAAGTAGACCCAAAGAATGTAGGGTCAGGCAGATGGGAAAGACTGAGGCCCGTCCCACTCTGTCCTAAGTGTCTCTGTACCTAGCACTTCCCAACCAATGTTTAGCTTCATCTGTTACTCAAGTATATCACTATCATTAAACTTCATTCGGAAAATGAACACGGGATGATACGGCATAAGGCCGTCATGAAGCCAGCCTGCTCTAGTTTGATGACATTGTCCATTACTAGTACTCTAATGAGGACAGAATCCTGGACCAAAGAGGGACTCCAAGATAAAATTATAATAACATCTCTAAAGAGCCACATCACCATCATCAGAAGAAGGTGGACAAGATGGATAATGGGGTAGGAGGAGAAAGGCTGGATGGCTGCATCTGTGACCAACTGCAAGACACAAATTCTCTTTTCCAACTGCGACATCCTCACCGATCTGTTACTTGAGAGAACAGCTCATGAGTTTTGTGTTTGGGCTGTGCCAGGGTTGAGACTCTTTGTGGAGTGGTGTAATCAACCATAACACTATAGAGGTTATCAATCCTGAATAATTACTTTGTGCTGGGCATAATGTTAAAATATTAATAAATAGACATTATTTCATTCAATTTCTTTACAAAATATTTTTCAACAGTTTAATATAATGTTCATTTTTGAAAACATATTAAGGAGCTTAAATACTTTCTCCAATGAGGCATAGTTATGGAAACTGAATCTGGAATAGTTAACTGGTTGTCTCCAGCTAACACGAGTCATACCTTCTGTGCTATCCAACCCTGGACTGGTGCTGATGCTAGTTTACAGAGACTGAGAGAGAACAGCTGGGAGAAGAAAAGTTAAAGAGAACTGAAATATCTAAGGTAGAAAATATATAAAGGACCTCAGAACCTATGAGAATAAAAAGCTGAAGATAGGTTATGCCTACTTTACCCTTTACCCTTGCAACCAGCACTTCTACTTAATGCAAGACTACTCAAGCTTACACAAATAACTCTAAGCCTAATCATAAGCACTTGTGAAAAAGTATTAATTATGTTTATTAAAATGTACTCAACACATGAATTTTTCCAATGCTAGAAAAAAGTGAGAGCTGCTTACAAATTATAGTTTGGAATAACAAAAATGAAATTGACTATTTTAAAGAATAATCATTTATGATAATTTAGTGTAACAATAGATTTTATCAGCAAAAGTTATCATAGTAATGGTGTTTATCTTATTCATCTTCTCTGAAATGCTTGTCTCATTAAGATGAAGAATAAAAATAGTGAGTCTGTATTTATGGACTGAATTTATAGATTCGCAGTTACCTATCTAGCCTAGAAAATTATAGGTTACAGACTGTCCCAGATATATTTTAAATAACATAATAAATGAGAAATTGAAGATGTCTTCCAATTTTGTCATTCCTCACATAAAACTTACTGTTCCAAAGAAGAATATGAATAAGTCTTTAATGAATATGCATTCTTAATCCTCCATGTTCATAAGCATATATTACATATGTAACAATTTATATTAAATCAATTACATTTTTCTAGTTCCTTAACAAGAGACTAATAATAAGACATAAGATATTAAAGACAGTGCCCTCAGAGAAAAAGAACAATCAAGAAGGTCCAGAAAATATTCAGGAATTCATTTTCATTCTCATCACATTTTTCAAATTGCAGTCTTTTCATTTATGTATAGAATGGAATAGTTTGTATTGACTATGGAATTAAATTGCTTTCTAGTAAATAATACATGATTATCTAACATTAATTTCCTGTATTAAATTTTTAGGTACTATCATGTTGAAATATGTAAATATAAACATGAGATGATAGCCAGAAGTGAGCTACTCTAAACCCTTAAAATAGTATGAAAATAATTTTAAATAGGTAAAGTTGAACAGGGGCAATTCATTGCCTCTTTCCCCACAATTTCTTACCGGATCCTGAAACATCACACACTCCAGTGCACACTCCCGATAACCAGGTAAATGTGGGCTCCTGTCACAGCTGATTATTCAAGGCTGCACTGAAGGGCCAGGAGCCAACCAGAGATGAAACCAAAGGTTACAGACATCAGTTTGATTAGTTGTGGTGAGCATTGGACCAGAAACGTTGTGAGGACTTTGGGCATTTTTGGTCATTTTCATTGTGCTATAGTTTGGCCACAGCATACCGGTATATGAATCTGCAGGGGGAAGCTGAGAAATTAATCTGACTCAGAAATGTAAGCAGAGAAGAGGCCATCTGAGATTAACTGCCCAAAACCAATCAGTTCCCTTGACTGTCTCTCACCAAAACTTCTGGCGAAGGCAGTCAGAATAGCTTTCTGTCATTTGCACTTTTTTATTGCAACTGTTTGCAGTTAAATGTTTAAAATAAACATTTAAAATGAGCAACAAAATTCCTAAAACAAGAGATCAAATGTGGTGGCCGTCGATTTGAATACATTTTACAAGGTTCGGGTACTACATTGGAAGATAGTATTTTAAAATGTAGAACACTTCCATGCCACGCTGGCAAAAGCTTGGAGTCACTTAATGTGGCTGGAGATGAGGAGAGGTGAAAGGTGTGGGTCGAGCCTCGTTCTTTAACCCATGGTTATCCACTTCTCCTGGCACC
Organism: Loris lydekkerianus; assembly: GCA_963574355.1. Lineage (NCBI taxonomy): Eukaryota > Metazoa > Chordata > Mammalia > Primates > Lorisidae > Loris > Loris lydekkerianus. The sequence goes on from CAUYPK010102711.1 coordinate 17,555, forward strand.
ATTTGTTGGATAGGGATTCTTTTCCACCCTGCATGCTTGTGTTTGTTTTATCAAAGATCAGATGGCAACTAGAGACGGGTTTCATCTCTTGGTTTCTATTCTGTTCTATGTCTTTATCTTTGTGCCAATACCATGCTGTTTTGATCACTGTGGACTTGTAGTATAGCCTGAATTCTGGTAGGGTGATGCTTCCAACTTTTTTTTATTTATTTATTTTTTTATTTATTTATTTTTTTTTTTTGTAGAGACAGAGTCTCACTTTACCACCCTTGGTGGAGTGCTGTGAAGTCACAGGACCCACAGCAACCTCCAGCTCTTGGGCTTCTGCAATTCTTCTGCCTCAGCCTCCCGAGCAGCTGGGACTGCAGGCGCACGCCACAACGCCCAGCTATTTTTTGGTTGCAGTTCGGCCGGGGTTGGGTTTGAACCCGCCACCCTCGGTATATGGGGCGGGCGCCCCACTCACTGAGCCACAGGCAGCTAAGAGTAGCCTTTGATATACGGTTTTTTTCTGGTTCTATACAGAACAAAGTACTATTTTTTCTAGTTCTTCAAAATATGATGTTGGTATTCTAATGGGACTTGCAGTGAAACTGTAGACTGCTTTGGGTAGCTTTTGGGGCACAGCTCAATTTAGAATTGCCAAAATGTGGAAACAGCCTAAATGTCCACCAACCCAGGAATGGATTAACAAGCTGTGGTACATGTATACCATGGAATACTATTCAGCCATTAAAAAAGATGGAGACTTTACACTTATTGAATTATCCTGGATGGAGGTGGAACACATTCTTCTGAGTAAAGCATCACAGGAATGGAGAAGCAAGAATCCAATGTACTCAATTCTAATATGAAGGCAATAGATGATCTAATAGAAGGAGGGGGTGGGGAACTGAGGGATCAGGGAGAAAGGAGGAGGGAGGGGGCTGGGGGTCATGGTGTGTGGCACACCTCTTGGGGTCAGGACACAATTACAAGAGGGACTGTACCTAACACCACACCTGCAATCAGTGTAACCTAATTCTTCGTACCCTTAATGAATCCCAAACAATAAAAAAGGAGTGAAAAAGAGAAAAAAAAAAAAAAAGAAACTAAACTAATAAAAAATGGATATAGGTAATAAATAGATACCCATCTCTAAAAGACTAGACTAAAGGAATCAAGCATATACTTTGCAGTCTCTTAAAGAATGATAAATGTGGTTATATCTAATGAATTGAGATATTAGAAAATACATGAAAATGACTATTAAAAAGAAAGCAAGAAACATAGATATACAAAATAGTTAAAACAATGAGTGACAATATAAAACTAATAATTTGGACAATGTAGACCCAAGTGTTATCTCTGTGATTATCAGAATAACTTTAAAAACAGAGAAAATACATATATATATATATATCGCAAGTTCTACAGTTGGCCGTATGTTGGTTTATAAAGCAAAGCTGAAATAATTCAAAAGGACTGAAATCATGAAGTGCATGCTCTTTAACATCAGTTGAAAAGAGGTCAATTTTAAAAAGAAAAAGAAAAGAAAATTGCTAACAGCTTGGAAATGAATATTATTTCTAAGTAACCAGTAGGACAAAATTTTTAAAATGAGTCATAAATCAAATTAGTAGATATTTTAAACCGACTGATAATGCAAATATGACATATAAAAACCCACTAAATGTAGTTAAAGAATTGCTTAGAGGGGAAATTAGAGCCTTAAAGATCTCTTCAGGGATATTTGTAGACGAAATTAAAAAGGCTTCAAAGCAATAATATAAGACTTCATTCCAAGAATCTCAGAAAAAGGAAAGAACAACTTTTAACTTTCAAACAGTAACAAAATAATGAAGAACATAAATCAATAAAATAAAAAATCATGGAGAACAAAAAGCAAGTTGAACATAATTCTTAAAAAAAAAAAAATATATATATATATGTATATATATTATAAACCCAACTGACACTGTCCAAATCTAAAATAGAAAGAAAGACCCCCCAGAGGGTCACTGCAGAGATACTGACTCTGAGTAAATATCATGACGGCCTTTGACCAATAACATTAAAAGTGCAGATGAGATATAAAATGCCTTGAAAAACAGCATAAATCGACAAAAGAATAACCAAAATTATGAATAATTTTCTATTTGTTGGAGAATTTAAATGTGTTGCCAAACATTCTTGCAATTCAGCTTAAAACATTGGTGAATTATAGAGTATTTTGAAAAGTGGAGACGGGTGCAGTGGCTCATGCCTGTAATTCTAGCTCTCTGGGAGGCTGAGGCAGGGGGATTGCCTGAGCTCACAGGTTTGAGACCAGCCTGAGCCAGAGTGAGACCCTGTCTCTAAAAACGGCCGGGTGTTGTGGAGGGCACTTGTAGTTCCAGCTACTTGGGAGGCTGAGGCAAAAGAATTACTTAAGCCCATGAGTTTGAGGTTGCTGTGAGCTGTGACTCCACGGCACTCTCTAAAGGCAACATAGTAGGACTCTGTCTCAAAAAAAAAAAAAAAAATTCTTTTGAATAGTAATTACACCTATTTTTAAGAATTCTCGCAACGGATAGCAAAAGAAGGAAACATCTCCCAACTAATATCCTATCACAATTTTAAACTGAACATCAAACCTGACGAGGATATTACTACTACAACAAAATGCAGACCCATCATCCTCATACAGTTAATCTTGAACAACATAATAGTATATGAAATTCAGTGATAAAAAAACTCAATAATCCATCACAAGGAATTGGATAATATTGTCCAAATGAAAGGATGTTTCAATATTCAAATACCATTTGAAATAATTCACCCAATAAGAAAACAAAAAGGAAATACATTATTATTCAATACAGGTACTGCTGTGAGCAAGTAGTCATTTTAGGGAGTTTTCTTTACATGCTTAAAAAGTATTTAGCAAAGTATCTCAAGAATGGAAGAAAAAGTATCCAATGTACTCAGCCCTACAATGAAACTAATTTATGGCTTTCACATGAAAGCTATAACCCAGGTATAACCTAAGAATAGGGGCAAGGGGGAGAGGGAGAGGAGGGAGAGCGAAGGATGGGTGGAGGGAGGGTGATTGGTGGGATTAAACCTGCGGTGCAACTTACAAGGGTGCACGTGAAACTTAGTAAATGTAGATTATAAATGTCTTAACATAATAACTAAGAAAATGCCAGGAAGGCTATGTTAACCAGTGTGATGGAAATATTTCAAATTGTATATAAAACCAGTGTAGGGTGCCCCATGATTGCATTATTGTACACAGCTATGATTTAATAAAAAACAAACAAACAAACAAAATGGACCATTTTTAAAAAAGTATTTAAAAGGTTAAAAAAAAAAAAAAAACCACTAAGTCAATGATCTTCACACATAGTGAAGATTAGTGAAATCCTTTCCTCCTGAGGTCGTACTTCAAAGAAGACATCCATGAGAGTATGCACATGAAAATGGGCCCATCTTAATTATTTTCTTGGAAATGAAAATTAAAATGTAAACAAAATTTTATTGAACATACATCATATTATCTAAAATGAAAAATATAGTAAATATGTTTTATCCGTGAAGATATAGAGCAGCTGGCACTAACAGACTGCTAGAGCCTGGTAAATCCATTTTCAAGAACAATTTGACACTATGTTTTCAATGTGGACCCAGACATAGCTAAACCTAAAATTCTATGTTCGAGTATACACCTCACTTAAATGAAGCAAGAGATTCAGAGGGAGTTCTCTAAAAGGAGGACTTCCTCAGCTTTATTGAAATAGCCTTCAAATACCATTGAGCTTACCCAATGGTAATGTGCAATTTAGTAGGGGCATTTTTAGTATTTTCAGAGGTATACAACTATTATATAGCAATTTAGAATATTTTTAACAGAAAAAAAAAGAAGACAGAAAAATATAACCCAGATGTTCACAAGTATTGGAATGATTAATCAGTGGCATATTTTTAAGTGGAATACTATTCTGCCATAATAATGAATTAAACTACAAGTAACAGCATTGATGATTGTCACAAACTTTGTACAAAAAAAAAAAAAAAAAATCCAGACATTGTGTGATTCCATTTACATGTATAAAAACTGTAAGAATGTATCCAACATATTATAAACCAGGACAGTGTTTACCTCCCGGGGACAGTGAGTGAAAAACAGCCCTGCATAATATCCAGGGGATGCTGGGAAAGTTGTGGTTCTTGATTCAGGTGCTGGTTACATGGATGTATCAAATTTGTTAAAAATTGTTGGGCTGCATATAGATGTTTGATACAAGTTTTTCCATGTACATACAGTATTGAAAATATAAAAGTACGTACTGTATTGAAAATGTAAAAAGACATTTATTACTGAGTTCACATTATTATTGGCCTTTCTAGACATTTTTCACTTCTCAAGGCAAAAACCCAATTTCTAGAGTCCATAATTCTACACATTGTTTCCCCACTTAAACGCCATTTAAATGCCAATTGCTGAAGTAAAAATGAGTGTTACAGAATTATAGCTGAAGACAAGAATTTATTTAGTGTCTGTGCTCTACCTTTTCATTTTGAATATTGTTTTACTTTTCACATTTTCATTCAGCTGAGAAACTAAATATCTTTTTGTTTTATATACATGCACTGTACTTATTAATAAATGCTGTGCCTGAATATGAAGGATAAGTATATCCATTACCTGAAAGTATCAACTAACGTTCCTTTCATGAAATGATTTTTGAACAGTTGATTATGCATCCTTTTTATCATTTTATCACAAAGTCCTCTTGAAGCTTAGTATTTTGATTATTGAATCATTATGCAGAGTCTTTGAATAGATTTGCTAATATTTTTTTTTCCAAAAGTGTATTTTACTGGAATGCATATCTACAAACAGTCACCATAATTTAAAGGTACTATCTTTGATACTCTGTCAAGAAGCCCATATTAGATTTCTTTCTTTAAATTTGAGAGCTCCTGTCAAAAAGCCTAGGAGTCTCCCAGGGAGAAACCCACGTCTCCAATGCTCTGCTTCTTTCTCAGAGTTATTTGATTCAATAAACTTAAAGATTCCACTAGGGCCAGGACCAGTGCCTGACATGCAAAGGAATCTAGTGCAATCTTTTTTTCTGCCCACAAGAGCTCGTGATATATATACAGCGAAAGAAAATATGTAAAATTGTCATAAGACAACTGGATTTTCCGTCTAACACTCTAAAACATGTGCACAAGAGCAGGGAGTATGGCTGACTATAAAGGCACAGTCATGTTCCCATTGTTAAAACGTTCATACGGCATGATATGGAACGTTGGCCTACCTTCCTTAAATCATTTTTAAGTGGAGAATGAGAGATAAGATCTGATTTTTAGGGAAGATACTGCTCTGAAATTCTGTAAGATTTTCTGTAAGTTAATTGGGATCAATAATAAGAATCAGTGCACAGAGATGGTAGCTTAAGTGTGGAAATGAGTCCATTTAATCAGGAGGAATATCCACTGGTAAGTGGAAAAGAACAGAAGCACCAGGGTAACAGGTGTTCTTTACTGCCCTGCGTCCGAGGCAGGCAAGGCTCTTTTCCATACATAACACGACACGCAGCTCAGTTTACTAGCAGACGGAATAGATGTGGATGGAAACTCACTCTGATAAATGGGGCTAAGTTTTGCATTTTGTTAACTGGGAAAGGTGTGTGGGGCTTTGTTTTTCTCCACCTATTTAATGATATAAGGATTTTTATCTTTATCCATTGTTTGGTTTGGGGTTACATGGGTTTGGAGTGGAGAGAGATTCTTCCTTGGTGTTTTCTTGATGGGCCCATTCAATCCCTCAATTCCTTCCATGTACTTTGCTACACCTGTTTCTCATGCACTGAGCACTCGCCGGACACTGGACAGGCACTGACACCTGCTGCGGGCTGTGTGTCGCTCGTCAGCTTCTCCTTCACACTCCACGTTCTCTGTTCCTATTAAAAATCAAAAGCAAATAAAACGTCACAACACCACCAACCAGACTCTTTCCCCACATTTCCCTGAACTGCCTTTCTACTAGAATCTACCAGCAGGAGGTTTATCAGAAGAATCGACAGAGGAAGAAAAGGAAACATTTGTTTTCTGCCCCTTGTGAAGGCTACTTCTACGACACTGAAAGGATGAGTGACGGGGGAATCCCCAGGGGTCTGGAGTCTCAGCTGGAGCGTGACCCCCGTTTTCTGATCATTAAACCTGTTCTTCCAAGAGTAGCAAAGCCAGAAACTCAAACCTCCAGCAGCGTAAAAATGGTCTGTGTGGGCCCCAGGTTTCCCTCTGAGTGGTAAGCGCTGGGTTTTGATAACAAGGGTCTTTCCTTTTGCACCTGCCGAGATTCTAACACTTCTGTAACTAACTGTCGTGAAAATTCCCCAAATTGAGAGTATCTAGGCTAGTTTATCTTTTCCTGCCTAGTCTCCAATTGATTAAAGAAAGGTGGACCAGAGTGAAATGGACTGCAATCTAGTTACTTGTAGGTATTAAAACTTTAATCTGAATAATTTCCTTAAGTTTTCCTCAGCAAAAGTGGGGAAAAAAGCCTATTTATTTATACAAAGAGTCGTATCTTTGTACATATATGTAAACATAAGCTCACTATCATTAAAAATTAACATATCCATGTGTTAATTCCTCCCTTTAAGAAATAAGAAGGGAAGAAAGTGATTTGTTTTCCATGCAACTAAAATTCATGTTTAAATTTCCTGAATTTTCTCCCCAAAATAGTTATATTCTGATTATTTGTAAAGACCAATACATGCTATATGGTATAGATATTGGCATGGATGCAGATTTAGGTATTCACTTCCCTGTGAAATAGTTTCAGTGAATAAAAATTTAGGGTTGCTGGGTTCCCAGAACAACCAAAAATAATCAAGAAGCCATATGCTGAAGAAAACACACAGGACAGCATTGCTGCTCGTGAAAAAAGTAATTAAATGACAAAGTCAATATACCTCTGTTGATACTACAAATCTCAACTGAGTTTATTCTGGAGTCCAGGCAACATTTTTTAAAAAGTAACAGAGGTCAGATAAAGATTGTTTGCTTTTATAATATAAATTCAGAGAAACGCCACAATCTAGCCCAGTTTTATTGAATACATTCCTTGCGAATTTTATAATGCATTATGTTTCAGGGCCAGGCTCTAGAAGGCATATTTCATACAACAGCATTGGCAAAGCTGAGTGTTAACTGGAGTGTTTAGAGATCCCAAGAAAGAAAAGCTGAGTCCGCGGCTCCAGAGGGCAGGCTAGTGTGAATGCACATTCCTATTATAAAATACATCTGGCTGCAAGGCCAGAATGCTAGTAACAATGGTTACAAGAACCTCCATAAATCAAAACACATTTATTTATTCTGTAAGTTTTTTTGTTGGGTGGGAGGACCACTGTAAATGAAACCTTAAAACCTGGGGCATGTTAATACGGGACCACACGGAGTGATGTCAGTCACATCACATGTGAGGAAAGGTCCTTCCACTGGTCCACGTGTTTTATACGCTTACACAAATATTTATTACTAGAATTACTGGATATAGACATTTATTACTGCAGATGTAATAAAAAGACTAGAAAATACGTTTGCAGGCAACTTCCTTAGCTCTGAAACCTAAGACATTTTAGATCTTCACACACTCAAAAAGCCAAATTACTAAGGCTATTGTATCTTTGAAGGCTAAAAATGTGGTTTACAGCGGGTTCAGTGTTACTGAATGTTGCAGATCAAATGCTTTTATTACCTAAATGAAATGCAAAAGAGCTTCATGAAGAACTCAAGAGAAAGAAAGAAAAAGTACCTAGGCTAACTGTAACAGGCGTTTGAGAATTCAAAGCAATGCTTTCAATAATGTTTATCCAAATACTGTTTATCCAATAATTTCTATAGTGTTTATTATGACATTGCATAAATCAAAGTAAATATCCTTTTATTTATTGCAGTGAAGTAGAAATGGATATTAAAATTTTAAAGAAAAGAACATCAACCCCCTATATGTAGTACTTGTAAATTAAATGTAAAATAAATGATGCCTTATTGCTAGTTAACTTTCTAAATTTTTCATTTCCAGGTTTATTCACAGCATTTCCTTGGCCGGAAAATGGAGTCATCTGACCGCATTTCTCAAAAACGTGAGTATTTATTTAAAGAGTGATGAGAAACATTCAAAGTACTAGTAAAATATACAAAATCTATCTTGCTGTACTATCTCAAATGATATTAAATGATTTTACTTCACAGAATCAAATAATTTATTTCCACATCTTCTGTTGCTCTATGATTTTAAGAGTTTCACCTACTAGCTTCAAGACTGTATTGTATTGATGGAGCTCACTTTATCTCCAAAGAAGTTTTATTTTCCACAGACACTTTACCCTGATAGTGGCAATTCTTCCACCCCATTCTGTCCTCAACAATATAAATAATTCACCATTCTTTTTATTTTATTTACTTACATTTCTATTACATCTAAGTCTACCCAGGTAGCTGTAGGCCATATGCTAGGTAACTTATAAATGTTATTACTCACGGGACTGAACGGTGGGAGTTGGTGTCTAAGGAGGACCTGTGTCCTGATATATAAAAGTCACCTTCTAGTTATGTCATGAAAAACAAGCTCCCTCCCATTTGAGGAGCTCTGCATTTATAATCTAATTACTGCCCAAATATAATACCACATTCCCTTAGGGATTTGATATCAACAAGTCAATTTGGGGGTAGACACTCACATTCAAGTCATAATATATTACAGATGTTTATTTACATAATAAGCTGTTTTTGTCTTATACATCATGGACTTGCTCTGAATTTTTGTACTCACTTTTTTTTTACTGTAACCAATAAAATTATATGCAAAACCTTTAAGCATGCTATAAACTAAAGTATAAAAAGACAAATACTTGTTCGGCTGGTTCCTTAGATAACATACAAATATGAGTTGGAGTTTAGACTTGGTATTTGCTTTATTACAGTGTAATTTCATTTTCCTTAGTTCTAGTGAGCAAACAAATTAGGGTTTTCTTTTTGGAAGATTTACCTTCTTGGGGGAATGGGGAGTTATTATGTTGGGTAGAGAATTCATTTGGGAAGATGAAAGTCCTGGAGATGGACTGTGGTGATGGTCGCACCACAATAGGAATGAGCTTCATGCCATTGACGTGTGCACTTAAAGCTAAAGTGGTAAATTTTGTTAAGTATATTTTGCCCTCTATTTTTTGCAGTAAAAAAAGTTATCTTTTTTTTTTTATTAAAACAGAGTCTGGAGCTTTAGGAACTACTTTTTTCTTCATTCCTCACATGGCCCTTGTGAAATAGGTAAATAAGTAATAAATAAATAGTAAAAGTATAAGAAATAAATAAATAAATAAATAAATAAATAAATAGTAAAAGAGTCATCTGGCTTCTTTTTCATGCAGGTTGTGGAAAAGAGTTATTAGAATGTGGTATTATTGATTCATTATAATGTGTGCACAAGCAGAGCTGAAACAGCCTGGGTGTCATGTTTTCACAATTCATTTATTCATCCTTTCCTCCATACAAAATTTTCAAAGAACCAACTTATATGTCAGGCAAGGGAAAATAAAATATGATACTCATAATACACATCAATTTCTGAATTAATATTCTTCTCATGTAAATTGATTCTTTGACACCAAGGCCTCCTTTACTCACTACTAACATTATAAATATATTTTATGTACTGCCTCAAGGCATCCATGAAACAGGGAGATAGTTATATTTGCTTCATAGGGTTATTATGAGAATTAAATGAGATCATTTACATAAATGTTGTCTCATTGGCACACATTTACAGCCAACAAATGTTAACTGTTATTTTCATTATTAGCGATGTTATCTTATACAGGATAAAATTTCCATCAGTTTCTGGAAAGGACAGAATTATTACGCATAAATATTTCCAGTTGAACTGTGACACAACAAACATATCCATTTCAGTTCTGTAATTAACTATTAGAGTAAATTTGGAAAATTTATGTGATAATATGTTGCTATGGTCTTCTCATTTTTAAAATGGGAAAAATTTGTTTAAATGGATAGTAAAGCTCCCATTAACCCTAAATGTTTTATGACTATCTCATTCTGTTTGGGCTGCTGTAATATCATAGACTGGGTGGCTTAGACAACAGAAATTCATTTTCTCACAGTTTTTGAAGGTGGAAATCTGAGATCAGGGCCCCAGCCTGCTCAGGTTCTAGCCAGGTCTCTCTTCTGGGCTTGCAAATGGCTACTGCCTCACTGTGTCCTCTCCTGGTGGAAAAAAAAAAAAAAAAGAGAGCAAGCTCTCTGTGTCTCTTCTTATAAAGACACTGATCCCACTGGATCTGGGTCCACACTCATGACCCCAGTCACCTAACCCTAATTGCTTCCCAAAGCTCCCATCTTCAAAACTATTCCACTGTGTGTCATTGTATCAATCTGGAGGGGGTGAGGGATAAACATTCAGTCAATCGCAATGACTGTACATACAGTACTAACTTTTTAGAGACTGGACTCTGTCATCCACGAAAGATAGGTTTAAATCCCAGCCCTGCTCATCTTGTCAATGACTTTGGTCATTCCCACCCATATCTTTTGTTCTATCCACGAGATTCAAAGCACAATCTCTGTCTGTGTGATGTTGTTCTACCATGGGGAGCAATTGCTCTGATTGTGAAAATGTTACCAAGAATGAGAATTCTTTACAATATAGAAACTGAAAAGTTTTTCTCCTTTTCAGAAGTTTTGTGGATATAAGCCTGAAAGCTCTCTGTGAACATTCCTCCTGCTGTCTGGAGAGGGAATTGCAGGATAAGAGAACAAGCTGAGTCCAGACAGAAACAGTGGAGCCAGGTGGAAATAACTTTGGTAATGGTTATTGTCTTGGTCCCACCTGCTACGGAGGCTGATTCTACCTCCATCATTCCCATGTTTATGTGTGGAGGTGAGTGCATGTCTGTGTGTGTGTCAGGGCAAAAGAGTTCCATCATTGTTTTTATTGACAGTATGAAATAGTTCTGGCTAAGCTCTTCCAGTGAGACCATGAGAAGAATCCTGAGCTATTGTTTCTCAACAGGTAACAATTGTTACCTTGAATACATGTAATTCCTCAATTAGCAACCATGCTTGATAGGCACTAAATGTTCCCATTAAAATATTTCTCATTAATATTTCAGTATCAGTTAAAGGAAGGCATCTTTCAGTTTGTTATAAATAGTAAGAAGGGTATTATAGGACTCAGCATATGATGAGATAGGCTTAGACTTTTGGGCTTCACTATTTTTACCAACTCTGAAAGCCACATCATACATCTTAGGTCACCCCATTGTGTTTTTAATGGCCGTGCTAATATTTAAACATGGTTATAACTTCATCTAAGATAATCCTTATCATTTCATACATTTTAAGCCTTATCAATAATATAAGCATAATCATGAGTAACTCAACCAGACATAGGGAAGCTTTACTAGCACAGGCAGACACTAAAATGGAAGTTGGATTTGCTAAGCTCGTTTGTCTTCAGTGAGACTCATGTTGACACAGAAAAAAGTAGAATGTATTTGGAATAATCATTAGAATGTTGAACTGTAAGACTCTGTCAGGAACCACAAAGAAATGTGGCCACATCCCTACCCTTTCCTTCTTGTAGTGTCTACTGAACGCTGAAGATAGCAAATCTAACTTTTTGCAACCCTAAGAAACTACCCCATTTTTTTTGGGGGGGGTCTTCCTGGTCGAAGAAGAGATTGTTTTGAAAATAAATACATAATTACAGAAGGAAACCAATGAAAATTGCCTATAGTCAATCTGTCCTTTATTCAGGAATGAGAATGGGAAAGGAAGAATAACAAACAATTGAGTCAAATAAATAGCACACAAAAGAACACAGAAAAAAAACATTCAGAAATTCTTCAAGGTAACCATAAAGCAGGAACAGACGGTAATGAAAACAGGTAATTTGAGAACTGTAAAGATTTATCCAAAATTAAGAACATACTTAGTTAAACTAAAATGATAAAAGAAAACCTTAATGATCAAATCAAGAATTCAGGAATAAAAATCAGGGAGATGAAAATTATGAGAGAGGGTCAGTAATACTGATGATCAATTTAGGATGTGTAATATTTGTCTAATATGAACTTCTGAGAAATGGAAGAGAAATAGTAGAATAAAGAAAATTCATTAAAATAATAGAATATCTCATAGTTAATACAGAATACACATCTCACCAAAGTCTGAAGTGAATCTGAACAAGACAGTTTCTTGTGAATATCAGAACAACTGATTAAGAAAAGATTATTTTTAGGGAGTACAACAAAATATCACCAAGGAAAATTTTGATGTTGGTGTTAAACATCTCAGCAGTGGAAATCAGAAGCCCCCAATGATTTTGGCACCAGGAACTGGTTTCATAGAAGATAATTTTGCAATGGACTGGGGTGTGAGGGTGGGGGTGGGATGAAACAAGACAGTTCAAGCCCATTACATCTTTACCTCAGAACATGAGGCACTGGATTTGCGTAAGGAGGGCACAATGTAGATCCCTGTATGAGCATCTGACGGTTGGGTCAGTGCTCCTCTGAGAATCCAATGCTGCCACTGAGGAATTTAAATATTTAAGGCACTGCAGGATATGGAAGCCAAAGAACAGTGGTCTTAATTCACTAGTAAAAGGAAAAAAGAAGTTCCAGACTGACAGTCACAAAGCAGGGGATTCGAATGAAACCATTTAAAAAATTAAGATAACATAAGCATATTTTTCAATCATATGTATATATTTTTCCATAAAAATATGAATTTATTATAAGGATATTATAAATTTCAGAAAAACCCAATGCTCTATAAAATTATTTCCTATTAGTATGTCAATTAAAATGTGGAATTATTGGGGGGCACCTATGGCTCAGTGGGTAGGGCGCCGGCCCCATATACCAAGGGTGATGGGTTTAAACCCAGCCCCAGCCAAATTGCAACAAAGAATAGCCAGGTATAGTGGCAGGGACCTGTAGTTCCAGCTACTGGAAGGCTGAGGCAAGAGAACTGCCTAAGCCCAGGAGTTGGAGGTTGCTGTGAGCTGTGACACCACAGTACTCTACCCAGGGCAACATAGTGAGACTCTGTTTTTTTAAAAAAAAAAAAAAAAAAAAAAATGTGGAATTATTTTCTGGCCAAGTTGGAAAATGAAGAAAATAATGTTATCCTTATTGTTTTATTTATTTATTTTGCAGTTTTGGCTGGGGCTGGGTTTGAACCTGCCACCTCCAGCATATGGGGCTGGCGCCCCACTCCTTTGAGCCACAGGCGCCACCCCTTATGTATTTTTTTTTTTTTTTTTAGTTAAATACACATAGATCATGAATACATTTATGCATATGTGGGGTACAATGTGTTGATTTTTTTTAAATTTTTATCCTTATGTATTTATCTTCTGAATGTTGCTTTAGGATAATTTGGCAGGGTACAAATATAAAATATCTACCTTTTTAAAGTTTTACTTATTTACATATTGCTCAACTTATTTCAGCTAATATGCAGTAATGTTTGTTATCACGGAGTATGTATAATGGGAGTGCAGGTGAGGGCTGTAGCTTCTTTCTTTTCTTTTTGTTCTAAAGTAATACTTTAGATCAATTTAGCATCAGGTTTTCTTTTTTTTTTTTTCTTTTTAAAACTTTTTTTAATTAATGAATTTATATTTTGGACAAAGAGTCTCTCCCTGCCACTCAGACTGGAGTGCGGTGGTGGAATCACAGCTCACCGCAGCCTTGAACAAGCAGACCTCTGCCTTGTCCTCCCTAAGTGCTGGGGTTAGAGGCGAGAACCCCCACACCTGGTCTGCTCTTCTTTATTGTTAAAATGTTCCTGTTCATCTTCACAAGGCCTCCTCTAGCCTTCCCATTTTGGGTGACTTTAGTTATTCTAGAATTACTGGATATTTTAGTAGAAAGGTAGTTTAAGTTCCATGGGAGCAATGAGTGAGCAACCTTATTTATAGTTATCACACAGCATCAGGTTTTCTTATGTGCAAAAGATCAGAAGTTACTAGGAGAGAAAATTGTGCTCATTCATATGCTTATTCCTGATATTTAAAAGTGCATATGAAGAAAATGGCACATAAGGAATGTTCCTATCCATTGTTGGGTGTGGAGATGACAATGAAACCCTGTTGCCACCCCTTCTACCTCTATTCCCTTTTCTTCCCATATCAGCTAATGATACAATAATCTAGAAATTTGGATCTAATTATTTTCTTGCTCTATTCAAATTGAAAAGCAGTTCATAAATGTGGAATGTAAATGTCTTAGCAAAATCACTAAGAAAATGCCAGGAAGGCTATGTTAACTAGTGTGATGAAAATGTGTCAAACGGTCTATGAACCAAGTGTACGGTGCCCCAAGATCATATTAATGTACACAGCTATAATTTAATAAAAAAAAAATTCAGAAGTTGAAACAGCATCAGTGATTTGTCTTATACACAGACAGATAAACACACCCCAGTACATCTGGCACCTGGTTTTGTGTGTATGTGTATATGTGCAGACATACATATAACCTTTATGTTTAAAAAGATCATTTTTTTCTTTCATTTTATTCCAAATCCTTACAATCATGTAAGGAAAATTTAGATGTAAGTTTTCACCATAACTCCTGCTGTGTTCTTTACAGTCATTACATTTTTAAAAATTATGTATGTGATCTATGTACCTTACACTGCGTTATCTCAAAATTCAAACATGTATTCTCTACTAAGAACGAGGACTTTTACGATCAAACAAGAGCTTCTATTACCAGCACTTATTATTTATACTTTGACTAATAATGATGGTGTACTAGTGCTGGCTGGAATTACATCCAGTGTAAGGTCTTTGATTCAGGGGGAAAAAAAAAATTCAAAAGATGTAATTACATGGTATGCATTCCAAGAAAGCTAGATATTTTTAAACATGGGATGAAAAAATTAGCTTAAATAATTATATGTTAAGGGATATAACTTCTTGAAATTGTTATTTTTTCAATTCCTTCAAATTTCTCCAGAAGAATGTGACATAATTTCTCTTAAATGCAAAATGCATGAACTCCAGTTGTTAAAATCTTTTTTCTTTAGAGGCATCTTTAGTTCTGTAATATCAATTTAAAATTATCATAGAAAATATCTTTTCTTCAATATCTTTAATCTTTTAAACACACAATTTTTCTAGGTCATCATAAGAATAAAATCGATTTGACAAACAGTCTGAATGCTTATGTAGTTAATCATGAAATGCTTATTTGTTGATTAATAATATATACTAAACACTCAGAGAAGCTGATACGAGATAAGCTTTCTGGAATCCCTGAGTGCACAGACAAGTGAAAAGAGAATCTGGATCTGGCAAATGAGTGTTCTAAGAATTCTGCTGCAATAGGGCTGGGAATTGAGTGTTATTGTAGTTTAAAAGGAGTATTCATTACTTCCTTAAAGAAAAAATAACTGCCAACTAAGAATCCTATACCAGGCTAAGCTTTTCTACAAAAATGAAGGAGATAGACACTTCACAAGGTTAACAAAAAAATGAGGATTTTACCACCACTAGACCTGCTGTACAAAAAGTGCTAAACGATTCTTTTAAGTTCAAATAGCACAATGCTAAATAACAATGTGAAGTGCCTGAAAGTATAAAACTTGCGGAGTAAGGTAAATATACAAAGCATAATGCTGTAGCATAAGGTGAATATTACTTTTAACTCAGAATTAATAGGCAAAAATGTTAAAAATAACCATAACTATAATAACCAGTGAATAGTCATAAAAATATATAAATATATAAATGCCAACATTCAAAACATAAAGTTAGGGGATGACTAAAAGTGTAGAATTTTCAAGTAGAGCTAAGTTGTTTTCAGTTTGAAATAGACTTCTAGACTATAAGGTGATTTATATAAGCTCCAGAGTAAGAAAATAAGAAAAAAATAAGAAATAAGAAAAAATACATATTAGATATGCAAGAAATAAGGAGAAAGGCATCAAAGGATAACACTAAAAAAATATCAAATTGCAAAGGAAGATGGGACTCGGAAGAAAGGAATAAAAGAACAAGAAATCAAACAAAACAACAAAATGTTAATAGCAAGGATTCACTTACCAGTAATTACTTTAAATGCAAATTGATTAAATTCCTCCGTCATAATACACAGAGTGGCTGAATGAATAAAAATACAAGATTAAACCTTATGCTTCCTGCAACAGAAAAACAACCCAGCAGTCACTCCCCATTCCGCTCTCTGCTCAGGCTCTGGGAACAACTTCTGTAATTTCTGTGTCCACAGATTGGCCTACTCTGGACAACAAGCTTGCCTTGAAGCTCTGTGCAAAGACGGAGTGAATACAAAAGCAGAATTTAGATAGAACATAAATACTATGTTAGATAGAACATAAATACTATGAATAATTAGTGACTGGTGTGTGTGTGGAGAGAGAGGGAGTGAGAGGAAGGGTGTGAGGTCAGGACAATCTTAAATTTGAGTTTTAAAAAAGTTCTCCCTTTCACTCATTGTACATTTCACTCATTGTACATTGTACATTGTACATTTAAAGGCTATGCCTTTCCCTAAAATCAGAAAGTTCTTATCTACTGTTGTTAATAATATAGTGCTGCGCCCATGTCAGTTTCCTCTAAATTGCCATGATATGTGTATCCGACTCCATCTTTCTGACCTCATGTATGTAATCTGAATGTTTATTATTTAATTAATATAAAATTTAACTAATATAAAATGCAATGTATTAACTTAAATATATTTTTAATCTCTTTATTATTTAGAGTAATATCAAGAACACCATTATCAAAACATTATTTCTGCAGCTGTTTGATCTGATGCAGTAATCACGAACTGAAGTGTATTTTCTTCACCTGTTGTTCATGATGGTGCGTCAGGTACAGATGATGTCATCTCTCACTATTACAAGGGCTTGTTTCCCCATGTGCTCTGCAGAAATCATTATTCTGTGTCTAGCTATGGCTATGTCATTTTACTTTTAGGTCATCATAAACTTATTATTACTTAATGATTATGGCAGAGAGGAATTGTCAAAGTATAAACTCAAGGCAACTTGACCATAAATTTAATGAGAACCTTTGCTACCTTCACAACTGCCAAGTTCAGTTGTGTCCCTCCCAAGTATGTTGGAGTTCAGATCCCTGGCATCTGTAAGTATGACCTTAATTGAAAACAAGGTCTTTGCAGATGATCAAGGTAAGCTGAAATCATTATGGAAAGCCTTACTTCAATATGACTGTGTCCGTATAGAAAGACAAAATGCGGGCACACAGTGGGGGAACATGGTGGGAACAGGAAAGCAGAGATGGGGTGATACGTCTCAGAGTCAAGGAATGGCAAACTTTGCTGGCAACCACCAGAAGCTAGAGCAGAGGTCTGGAGCACATCCCCTCACAGGCCTCAGGAGGAACCCAGGCTGACAATCACTTTGATGTCAAAACAATGAGACAATAAACCACTGCTGCTGCAGGCTTCCAGCTCTCTCTGCTTTACAACAGCCTGAGAAAACCAATCAACATACTCTCCAGGGAAATTCCATATTTTTATTTCTCAAAAATAAAGTTCAATATTTGGATTTAAATCCAAATTCTGTGTGGTATATTTTCAGCCAAAATGTCCTTTACCCACTCTGGTGCTACATTCGCCCTCTACAAGGAACATGGATTGATACAATTCTGCAGGTGTATATTAATTTTACTAAGCCACTATGTTATCACTGTTGGGCTGTGATTAACTATAATATCTCTTTATTACAGTATCTATCAGAATCCTTCCTATAAACTCTACCTACCATTTAACAGTATATACATATATATCAATAAGCATTACATAGAAAATAAACATTGCTTTTGCAACAGTAAAGTTTAACTTACAGATCATTCAAAGAGCCTAGACCCTACCTTGGAAATGCCTTTTACTTCCTGGAAGATCCCTTTAAAGAGATAGGTTTGCAAGGTTTTACCAGACGCCTCTTCCTCTTCCTCCTCACTTCTAAACTTGGTGATGGGCAAAAATAAAAGGAAACCACAGAAACAAGAGAAAATATTTGTGATCACATCTGAGCACTCTGTCATCTTTTGTCTAAACTGCTTTCTTTCAGCTCCAGCTTCTATATCTTTAACAAGACAATGACATTAAACTCTCTCCACTCTCAGTCCATGGCCCTCTCCTGAAACTGAATGACATGGAGCATCAACCACTTGATAAATCTTGAGCCTCTACTTTAATTCCCTGGATATCTCTCTCTTTCTCCCCCTCCCCCTCTTTCCCTCCCTCTCTCCTCCCTGTTTCCTGACATGATGAATAAGGCAAAAGAAAAAGATTTCCTTAAAAATATCTCCAAAGAAAAATAAATGGAACTCACTTTGGTTATTAGAAGTAAATTACCACCTGGAATTATAATGTAGAAATGTAGGAAAGATTATTATTCCTTATTATTATTGGTGTTGAATTATTCAGAGGTATCCATTAGTGATATGATAATCTGGCAATTTTATATTTAGATTTCCTTATGGAACTGTATCAGCAGTTTACCTTGAATACCTGGAAAATTGGGCACTGATTCAGAAATAATTAAAATTACTAACCAGTATGAAATAGTAAAACATAGTTAACCAGTGTGATGAAAATGTGTCAAACAGGTTTATGAAGCTAGTGTATGATGCCCCATGATCATATCAATGTACACAGCTATATACATATATATATTTATATACATATAAATATATTTATATACATATATATATTTATATACATATAAATATATTTATATACATATATATATTTATTTATAAAAATAAATAAATAAATAAATAAAGATCCCGCCAAAAAAAAAAAAAAAAAAACAACAACAACAACAAAAGACGTACTTAGAAACACAGTCTCCCCTGACACTGTCAATCCACATATTGGCAGTTTCTTCTTCTTTACCATCATTCTCTTCTTTCTATCATCATTATTGTTATTATTAAAATAATTACTATCACCACCAACATGACCAAATAAGTAATGGTCAAGAATGTCTCTATTCTTTTTAAGAACTGAGCTGTGTCTTATACCATGTTTCCTACAATATATGTTTTCTTGTTAAATCTGAGATAGCCATTTTCCCTATTTATTTCCAGTTTGTATGAAAGTATATAATTTTCTTCATTTGACTGAATTCATAAACTATCTAGTGAATCACTATGCAATATTTACAGTTGTTGCTTTTTATTAATTATTTTATTGCAGAGGCACCAGATTTATTCTTGCAGATTTGAATCACTTTCATCTGTCACGAAAGAAAGATTTCTTCCTAAATTATTACCAGAGATTTTCTATACCATCCTTTGCCCTTACAAAGACATAAGAAAATATACACTTAGAGGTAAGATATGTGCTTTTATATAAAATTTTTTAAAATTTATTTTAGTAGAGATAAAAGGGAAAACAGTATAAATTTTACACAATCTATGTGTACAATGCGTCAAAATCGTATATGTATAAAATGTGCTCACTACGTAATCAGCCTCTCTCCTAAAGGACTGGAATATTAATAATGATGGTCTGATCACTGCTGGGTTGTGAAATTATGAGGAGTTTTATGTTCTTCATTAAAATTGTTACTGTGGTTAAACTTTCCACAACATTTACATTTCTTTTATATGGTGTAATAATAAAATAAAATACTTTATATTACAACTGTATATAGAATATAAGTACATTCTACATCTCATGAGTGAAAACATTTAAAAAGGAGAATTTTTTTCTAAAAAGCACGATATATAAGGACACATTTTATACATTAAGATAAAGTGAACATATAAAATGAAGTATTGTTTTTTCAAGATCTTTAAAGTATGACGATGGAGCTTTAATAGGTATTGCATTAAAATTATATATTGCTTTGGGCAGTATGGACATTTTGACAATGTTGATTCTTTCCAGCCATGAGCATGGTATGTTTTTCCATCTGTTAACATCTTCAGCTATTTCTTTTCTTAGAGTTTCATAGTTCTCTTTATAGAGATCTTTCACGTTCTTTGTTAGGTATACTCCCAAATATTTCATCTTCTTTGGCACTACTGTGAAAGGAATAGAGTCCTTGACTGTTTGTTC
>CAUYPK010102715.1:0-13398 GCA_963574355.1 Loris lydekkerianus
TACTAGAAGAGAGTACAGGGAAAACACTTGAAGAAATTGGCCTGGAAGAATATTTTATGAGGAGGACCCCCCCAGACAATTGAAGCAACACCAAAAATACATTACTGGGATCTGATCAAACTAAAAAGCTTTTGCACAGCCAAGAGCACAGTAAGTAAAGCAAATAAACAACCTTCAGGATGGGAGAATATTTTTGTAGGTTATGCTTCCAACAAAGGTCTGATGACTAGAATCTACAGAGAACTCAAACTAATCAAAAGAAAAGAAAAAATAACCTCATTTCTATGTGGGCAAAAGACTTGAACAGAAACTTCTCTGATGAAGACAGGCTCAGGGCCCACAAACACATGAAAAAATGCTCATCATCCTTAATCATCAGAGAAATGCAAATCAAAACCATTTTGAGATATCATCTAACTCCAATAAGATTAGCCCACATTACAAAATCCTAAAACTACGGATATTGGCGTGGATGCGGAGAGAAGGGAATGCTTCTATACTGCTGGTAGGAATGCTAGCTAATATGACATTTTTGGAAAGAAGTTTGGAGAACACTCAAGGAACTAAAAGTAGACATACTGTTCAATTCTGCAATTCCTCTACTAGGTATATACCCAGATGATCAAAAATCATTTTACAATAAAGACATTTGCACCAGAATGTTTATTGCAGCCCAATTCATAATAGCCAAGACATGGAAATAGCTCAAGTGCCCATCAACCCATGAATGGATTAATAAATTGTGGTATATGTATACCACGGAATACTATGCAGCCATAAAAAGATGAAGACTTCACATCCTTTATGTTTACCTGGATGGAGTTGGAACATATTCTTCTTAGTAAAGTATCTCAAGAATGGAAGAAAAAGTATCCAATGTACTCAATACTACTATGAAATCAATATATAACCACCTACACACTCATATGAATGGCAAAATATAACTATAGTCCAGAAAGTAGAAAGGAAGAGGAGAGAGAGGGAAGGGGAAGGGGAATACGGGAGGAGGGAGGGCATTTGAGGGGACCTCACTTCAGGTGTATGATGCAATGGCACATTTTAAAACTATTAAGAAATGAGTATAATTGTGATGGATGTGTTACTTAGTTCAATGTAAGCATTTCACATTGCATATTGAAGTAGTACCCTGAACCCCATAAATGCATCAATGTACAAAGTTATGATTTAATGTAAAATAATAAAAAAAAGATTTTTTGATTTGCAATTAGTTAAAGAAATGAAGTTTTGTCTAAAGACTAGGAATGTTTCAAGTTAAGACTGCTCAGCCATTAAAAAAAAAAAAAAAAAAAAGTGATGATCTAGTATATTTTGTAACAACCTGGCTGGCATTAGAGACCATTCTTCTAAGTCAGTGGTTGTCATCCTGTGGGTCGTGACCCACAGGAACTGTATTAAAGTTGCTGTGGCATTAGGAAGGTTGAGAACCACTGTTCTAGGTGAAGGGCATCCTTACAACTTTGGCTTAAAATGTACAAATCAAAATATGTAGCCAAAATGTGTGTACCTCTGTAGTAGTCTGAAAATTAAAAAAAAAAGGTAAGGAAGTTTGTTAATCAGAGACAAGTCACGGACATAGACTCAAACTCAGGAGATCTGCAGATGCAGTTTAAGCTTGGTCTTGCACAGCCTTAGGCCTGTTAATGAGTTATGAAAGATGTCTTCGAGAAAAGAAGGGGACTTGATGTGAGTTTGTCTGACCTTCTTTCTCAGGACAGCAACTCAGCTTTAGGGTATTTCTGGGTCCCCCTAACCAAGAGGGAGTCCATGTGGTCATCTGAGGGACATAAGATTTTATTTTAGTTTGCACCTGCATTAGGTAATTAATTTATAGAAAGGTTTATATGGCTCATGGTTCTGAAGGCTCCACAAGAAGCATGGCCCCAGTGCCTGCTTCTGGTGAGGGCTTCAGGGAGCTTGCAATCAGGCAGAGGGCAAAGGGGGGACAGGTGTGTCACATGGTGAGAGAAGTGGGGGGGAGAGAGACAGGTGCCAGGCTCTTTTAAACAACAGAGAACTGCAGGGAGGGCACCAAGCCATGTTGAGGGACACACCTTTATGACCCAAACACTTCCCAGCAGGCCTCACCTCCAACACTGGGTATCAAATTTCTGCATGAGATTTTGGATGGGATGACTATTCAAACTATTAGAGCCCCTGCTCCCAGCCTTCAGAGGAATTTTCTAAGACTACTTTGTAGCCTGATTTCTAAAACTGGCACTTGAAAAACTCCAAGTGGCATATAACCAGCTGAATAGTATTGTTTTCAGTTTCACTAATGTCCTCTGAAGTTTGTGGCATGTATATTTCATAGCATTTTTGTTCTATTGTCCCGTGCCAGGTTTTCCACTCCTGAAAAAGCAAAAGATATGACTGGCTGAAAAATCTTGGAGTTTCTCCTTGCACCTGGATGAATTTGCAGAAGAAATCACAGGAAGGATGTACAGAATGAGGCTTTCTTCACTCCTGGTGTCAGGCTGGCTCAACATACTCAAGTGGCATCTCACATGATGCTCTTTGGTTGGCACTTTAGCGTTTTCACCCTTGCCTCAAGCTCTGAGTCTTCCCCTGCGCTGTTCCTCCCACCTAAATGGGTTCCAGCCATCACCACAGCATGGCCTCTTTCTCAGGGGTCCTGGGGGGAAGATCCGGGTGTCTTAATTTCTGTAAGGCTTGGGAAAGATACTTTGTGGTGTACCTCAACATAAAAGTTCCCAGTTCATCACAACATGCACATCTCTTTTTGATGTCAGGGCCTAACTTCCTATTTTTAAGAAGGTTGGTCTGATTTGGAAGCCTCAGGATAAAGACAGTAAATCCATCAGCTTTTTGTCTTCCATAATTCCAGGAACAGCTCCATTTCTGTGTGAATATATTATTCCCAACAAAGAGGACCATGAGAACGCAAATTAAGCTCTTAACAGGAATGGGTGCTCAGTGCTGATTTGCAAACAGTCACTTTTTTTTTTAAAGGGCTCTATTGAGATGTGTATGTTGACACCTGACATTATCACTTTAGCAAAAACTCTCATGCAATATGCATAGACCTTAGACACAAACAATACAATATGGGAGTCGTTAATGATGTCTGTGCTTAATAATAATAATGACTATTCAGTAATATCTAAAAATTAAAGTTGAGATGTTTTCTTTGCCCTCTACCTGAAAATTAAGAAACAGATGGCCATCTGTAGCCATATATCTCTTGTTGTTGCAAGTAAATGCAGCCACAGGAGCTTATTTTATGCTAAAAGCCTCCATCTGCTAGATGTAATCTTTTTGTACCTGTAGAAAAATGAATAAAATAAGGACCTGCTTGTTCTGACCTTGACTCAGACAGATTATGTACCTACACTAGTTTCCTTTTCTCCTTGACAGGTGTTAATCCTGAAATGATAGCACTGTAGTCTTTTGACAGTTTCATCCTTTTACCTAAATGGGGGTGAATTGGACTCTATATTTCTGCTTGGCATATGCTTTGTTACTATGCAGGGAGTGGATTTTCCTTTAATGAGCAATACGGTGGCCCTTTGCAGCATCTTTTCTTGTAAAAATACTCAACTGTCTAGTCTTTTTGCTAGGCATAAATGAAAAATCATAATAAATGAAAATAATCTTAAAAAATTTTCACATGTCATGATCTATTTATTCATTGCAGGGAAGGGGAACTAGGGTAAAGCGAGTGAGTCTCTGGGAATGTGCTGATTCATTTGTTCCTGTCTTTTCAGACCCAGCCTCACATGGCTCTCTACCTCACTTCCCGCCTTCTGTTCACCACCATCCCCATGACATTGTTCTCCTGGGACTGTGCGTTTCTTTCTCAGTGGCTTTTTGTAATGGGAGTTCTATTTAAGCAGAATTCATTGTCATTCAGGCTTCTTTTGGTTCAGACATGGTGCTTCCTTCCTTCCACTTTTACTCAGCTCTGCTGAAAGTTGGAGCAGAAAGAAAGACTTTAGAGGTTACTCTCCTCATTTTACAAGTCAAAAAACCCGAAGCCTGAAGAAGGGCCTGAGAGCCCAAGGCAAAACTAGAACTGGATGCAAGCTCTTTTTTTTTCTCTGATATATGAATTATGAGAATCACACAGAGAAATAATGTTAGTGTTAAGGTTTATTAGTAGCACTAGGATGACTGGCTCCAAACTGGAGGATTTTCATTTACTTCCTTGGAGTTGACCTTGACCAAAATAGAATTCATGAGCGTGATTGTTAAATATAAGAATGAAAAACCAAAAAGGACTTAAGAATAACTTTTAGTTTATTGTAGATTAAGGATGGTCAGACTCTATTTTTCAACATAATCACTTTCTAACTAAACCCATTTATTTTAGTGATGGACAAGCTTTCTGTTGTTATTTAAAAGAACCCTAAAAATATGAAAACTTTGGGGAAAAGGAAGAGAACCATTTCATTCTTATAGAAAGAAGGCTTAGGGTTATGTCAAAAACTTTCAGGGTGATCATGGGCAAGTCACTTCATCTTGTTATGCCTCAGTTTCTCCAACTTTAAAAAGGGACTTGGTTTTTCCGAACGTATGTTTGGGAAAAAAACAAAAGGAGCTATGTCTATGCCTCAGTTTTTCTTAACAAAAAAAGCTTGGTCTAAGAGATCTTCAGGCTAGTCTCGAACCAACATGATTATTATCACCAGGAAACTCATCAGAAAGGCACACTTTCAGACCCCACCCAGATGCTCACATCACAGCTTTGGGGGTGGGGCTCAGCAATCCATCTTGTAGTGCCAGCCCTCCAGATGATTGTCATACCTGCTCATGTCTGAGAACCACCCTGCATAATCCCCTTATGAAAGCTGGAATCTCTATGCCTGAGCTAATGGTGTGGAAGAACCAAGACAGTGGGATCCTCCTGGTCTCAAAGTAACTTTTAGATGGTAAGTCTAATCTTGATTCCAAGATTCCCCCTGATTTTGTACGTTGCTCCTTGTTTTTCTGTATCAACTTCCTGCCAGTGCAAATCAAATCACGTTCAGAACACAAGACAGCTCTATATAAAAAGGACTTCAGCAGCAGCACTAACTGGGAACTCTAGTTTTAGATCCCAAAAAGCAAGTGTTAGTAGTCATAAACATCCTGTGAGTATCACTGCTGAAAAAGAAATATCCATGTTGGCTACAGAGTCCTTCTTACAGTCTTGCAGGGTTTTTCTGGTTTTGCCTGAATGGAGGCAGTGTTGCCTGAAGATGAGAGCAGGAGTTCCGGCTTCATACTGCCTACTTTCAGCTTGAATTCCACCACTTCTGACCTTGGGCAGATTAGAATCAGAATCTCAGTTTCTCCACCTGTAAGCAGAGGAACACACAGCACCTGCTTCATCATCATTGTGAGGATTCTAAATACACGGTTCATGTACCAGTGGTTCTCAACCTGTGGGTTGTGACCACTTTGGACTGTATTAAAGGGTTGCAGCATCAGGAAGGTTGAGAACCACAATTATTGTAAACAGACTTAGCACAGTGGTTTGCATGCATTCAGCATTCAATGAAGGTTAAGCATCATTAGTCTACTTCTTGGTATCCTGCAGCTTTATTTATTTATTTATTATTAAAACATAGCTGTGTACATTAATGCAATCATGGGGCACCATACACTGGCTTTAGATGCCATTTGACATATTTTCATCACAGTGGTTAACATAGCCTTCCTGAAATTTTCTTAGTTATTGTGTTAAGACATTTATATTCTACATTTAGTAAGTTTCACATGTACCCTTGTAAGATGCACCGTAGGTGTGATCCCATCAATCACCCTCCCTTCACCCATCCTCTCCCCTCCCTTCCCTCTCCCCCTTCCCCATATTCATAGGTTATAATTGGGTTATAGCTTTGATATGAAAGCTATAAATTAGTTTCATAGTAGGGCTGAGTACATTGGATACTTTTTCTTCCATTCTTGAGATACTTTACTAAGAAGAATATACTCCAGCTCCATCCATGTAACCATGAAAGAGGTAAAGTCTCCATCTTTCTTTAGGGCTGCATAATATTCCATGGTGTACACATACCACAATTTATTAATCTATTCATGGATCGATGGACACTTGGGCTTTTTCCATGACTTATCAATTATGAATTGGGCTTATCTTGTAGCTTTTAAATGAGGGTGGTGATGTTTTCTTATAATAGATAATGGGTGAATGGTATATAAATGTGAAGCAAAATTAAATATTTGGAAACTTATATCTGGGAAGCACATTATACATGTACATGCAGCAATGGTGTGATGGTCAGTGATCTCAGAGGAAGGAGTTATTATGATGGTATTTCTTAAAAAGTGGGAGCACAGATTAGTACATCCCTTTTGTTGAGTTATCTCTCTAAACATACCTCTCACCTCCTCACAGTGCTGAATTCTGATCTAGTTCTTGTGGATGACTTCCAAAGTTCACTAAACTCTGACAGGCTTCCCAGATTAGGCAGATCTATTATGGGTTTATACCACCGTCTTAGTTCCCCTTTTATAGCATGCATTACACCAAAAGTAATTGATTCAGCTTGTCCTCACTTCCCTGAAGACCAGGAACATGCCTGCTAGTTCTGTGACTTCATGGTTTAGCCCAGTTCTTGGTGTAAGTACAATGGCCGCATCCTGAATGGGTTACAGGTGTGCTGAGATGCTGCTCAGTTTTTAGAGGGTCCAGACTTGGGTAGAGATTACCAGGGCCCCAAGGCCAGTCTGTTCCTAGCAGCTTCATCTGTTTACTCCAGTAGGAAGTAAATTATCTTATGTGTGCTGTGATGTTAAAAAGGTTGGGAAACATTGCAAGTATTTGTTGGGTGAATAAAAGAACATCTATATAGATGTTTGAGTAGTTGGATATCTCAACTCATGAAAAATTATGCTTATATATTAAACATTGTAATAGGATAAAGAAATAGGTGGGCTTTTCACAGGATGGATTCAATGATGTCTTAAATAGCCCACACCAAGCTCAGTTGATTGCTTGCTATGCAAGGGATACCTACATTCCATAGAAAAGATACTCTAGTTTCTTCATATAGAAAACAAGAATTAGATCTAATCTGAGGAAGTCAGTTTGTTTGAGGCAAAAATCTGTCAGTCTCTGATTGGATCAGAAGTAGACTGGAAAGTCTCTTGGGATAGGATTTTATTCAGGTTTGTGTTATTGACACTGTGAATGCAGTCCTCAGTGAAGTCCAGAATGGTTTAGTAGACTCTGGATTGCACAGACTTCTTTCACATAGCATCACCATGAAAATCCTCTTCCTTTTTAGTTTCATCATAATCTTACCATTCAGCACAACGGCCACATGGAGTTGGTTTAGGGCAGGTGATTATTCATTTGTCATTATTGTTAATTAAAACAATAACTGTGTAACATTGATTGTTCCAGCTGTTGCCCAAATGAGGGAGACAAGTTGAGAGATTTCAGAGATTTAATACTCAGAGAGAATTGGAGTGAAAAAGAAAGGAAGAACAATCTCCAGTTTTTCTGCCTCACCATTCTCTACTTTGTATCTGACAACTACTTCCTCAAGGAAGAATATATTTGCCAAAGGACTTCCCTATTGTTGCCAACTAATGTAAAATGTCTCTGCTACACTCTGGGGGGTTGGGTGGGGAGTAGCATAACTTATAAGGTATGATAAATTTGGGATTCAAATATTTGTGTTTTAGGCAACTGTTGGTAGGGATATAAATCAAGGAGTCGGGCTGAGCCTTATCTGATGATGATATGAATCATGAAATAACAAATGAAGAACAAGACCTCAACTTGGTACACAAGAGAACTTTGTGTCCTTCCTTGGCTGGGTTGCCATGGTGATAAGTGGTAGTGGTAGCAATGAGATTCGGAGGAAATGGGGAAAGATGACAATACTGGGACTTAGAAGAATTTATGCATTGTTCTTCTGGTAGGCTTGGGCTTCCATTTGCCCAGTTAAGATTTCTAGAATTTTTTAAATTCAAAGAGTTTCTGCTGCCTGTGTAAGCTTTAGGGGCTATATCTAATGTAGAAAGTGATTCTAGACCTCTTAACAACAACAGAAAGAGCAGATTTAGGGTAAAATTGTAAATCCAGACATGATATCTTCCTGTTGTTGCTCATATTAGCCAGGTACTAACTTCACTCATAGTTATGATTCCCTCTCTTTCTGCAGGGGTGCAGTTATTGGAGTGGAGAGTGAGTGCAAAATGAGGACACCTGCCCCTCATCTCCTAGCAGTGGGTCAGGAGAGAGGTGAGGCTGCAACACTCAGGTAAAAACTTTCCAGGGAGAAACTTAATGGGGGGTGAAGTATAATAAATAAAACACAAGTCAACATAGCAGTATGAAAATGTTACTTCTGGGGAGAAAAACCCAAACAAACTCAAATGTGAGAATAAAATGAAATTATCTTTTCAGAATGAGAGAAAAGGAGAGCAATTTGGAGAAAAACTGGAAAAGATGAAATTGCACCTACACTTAATAACTTCTGGTTATTATCTAACTTGATGCTTTGTGGAATTCAAAGGACTCTCAGAAGATCTGCCTTAAACTGTTTGTTGAAATAAAGAATGTGTGCGAAGACTACATTCTTTAAACAGAAAGGAAGAAAAATCTCCAGTTCTCTTTTTTTGGAGACTGTAAAGGTAGACACTGTGAAGGTAGACAAAGGGAGGATTATTTGTGATAATCTATAAGCCAAATTGTTAAACTGGTTTACCTTTGATTTGCTTTTGTAAAGTTGGTGGCTTCAATTGGATGTGGAGGGGAGAGATAACATCAGAGACATGATTTCTTTCATTCTTTTTTTTTGGAAAAAAAATCACAGGGTAATTTTAATGTTTACAATTAATCAACTAATTCTCAGCAAAAGGAAAATTTCAGTAAATGTCCCTTTAGTCTCATTTAGAGATAAGAGCAGAATTTTAAATGTGGGATCTGGACTGTAGAACTGCCTGATTCAAGGTTGTTCCTTTACTGGGCTGGTCCTTACCCTTCGTTTGAACGAATCAGGGGTATAAAGATTCAGGTAGCTGATTAGGAAATAACTCTGATGGGGTGTATATGCTCCAGAATTTTCTCAGGGGATTACAGAGGCCTTGTTGGGATTATATCACAACCTCATTTCTCCCTCTGCCCAGTTCTGCTTCTGCCCCCTTCCTTGCAGAAGTCAACTGCATATCATCCTCCATCTCAGCCTCTGCCTCTGGAAAACCAAATCTGTATCAAAGTCCTTCTTTTTTTTTAATTAATTATTGGGGATTCATTGAGGGTACAAGAAATCAGGTTACAGTGATCACATTTTTTAGGTAAAATTCCTCTTACAATCGTGTCTTTCCCCCAAAAGGTGTGGCACACACCAAGACCCACCCCCTCCCTCCTTCCCTCTCTCTGGTCTTTCTTTCCCCATCCCTTCCTCCTTCTTTGTCTCTCTGCTCTCCCCTCCCCTGACCCCCACCATGTCCTTAATTGTCCTCATATCAAAATTGAGTACATAGGATTCAAGCTTCTCCATTCTTGTGATGATTTACTAACAATAATGTGTTCCACTTCCATCCAGGTTAATACAAAGACTGTAAGATCTCCATTTTTTTTTTTAATGGCTGAATAGTATTCCATGGTGTACATATAACACAGCTTGTTAATCCATTCCTGGGTTGGTTGGCATTTAGGCTGTTTCCACATTTTGGCGATTGTAAATTGAGCTGCAATAAACAGTCTAGTATGATAAAAGAGTTTTTTTCCTTCTGGGTATATTACCAGTAATGGGATTGCAGATCAAATGGGTGGTCTATCTTCAGTTCTTTGAGGGTTCTCCATACTTTAGTTTGAGTCCCACCAGCAGTGTAAGTGTTCCCTTCTCTCTACATCCATGCCAGCATCTGCAGTTTTGAGATTTTGTGATGTGAGCCATTCTTACTGGGGTTAGATGGTATCTCAGGGTGGTTTTGATTTGCATTTCTCTAATAAATAGGGATGATGAACGTTTTTTCATGATTGTTAACCATTCATCTGTCTTCTTTAGAGAAGGTTCTATTCATGTCTCTTGCCCATTGATATATGGGATTGTTGGCTTTTTTCATGTGAATTAATTTGAGTTCTCTATAGATCCTAGTTATCAAGCTTTTGTCTGATTCTAAATATGCAAATATCCTTTCCCATTGTGTAGGTTGTCTATTTGCATTAGTTGTCGTCTCCTTAGCTGTACAGAAGGTTTTCAGTTTAATGAAGTTCTATTTGTTTATTTTTGTTGTTGCAAAGGCCAATATCTTTCAGTGTTTTTCCTATGCTTTCTTTGAAGATTTTTATTGTTTCATGCCTTAAATTTAAGTCCTTTATCCATCTTGAATCAATTTTTGTGAGTGGAGAAAGGTGTGGGCCCAGTTTTAGTCTTTTATTGAAAATCCAGTCTTTTACTGATATCCAGTTCTCCCAGCACCATTTATTGAATAGGGAGTCTTTCCCCAAGGTATGTTCTTGTTTGGTTTATTGAAGATTAGGTGGTTGTAAGATGTTAGCTTCATTCCTGGTTTTCTATTTGATTCCAAATGTCTATGTCTCTATTTTTGTGCCAGTACCGTGCTGTCTTGACCACTATGGCTTTGTAGTACAGCCCAAAATCTGGTATGGTGATGCCCCCAGCTTTATTTTATTACTAAAAACTGCCTTAGCGATATGGGTTTTTTTCTGGTTCTATACAAAATACAGAATTATTTTTTCCAAATCTTAAAAGAACAATGTTGGTATCTTAATAGGGATGGCATTGAATAGGTAGATTGCTTTGGGAAATATAGACATTTTAACAATGTTGATTCTTCCGAGGCATGAGCATGATATGTTCTTTATAGAGGTCCTTCACCTCCTTTGTTAGGTATACTCCTAGGTATTTCATTTTCTTTGAAGCTATGGTGAAGGGACTTGTGTCCTTAATTAGCCTCTCATCTTGACTGTTTTTGACGTATACAAAGGCAACTGACTTGTGGACATTGATTTTCTATCCTGAAACATTATTGTATTTTTTGGTGACTTCCATGAGTCTTGTGGTTGAGTCTTTGGGGTTCTCTAAGTATAAGATCATATTGTCAGCAAAGAGGGAGAGTTTGACCTACTCTGCTCCCATTTGGATGCCCTTTATATCCTTGTCTTGACTAATTATATTGTCTAGAACTTACAGCACTGTGTTGAATAGTAAACGTGACAGAGGACAACCTTGTCTGGTTCCAGTTCTGAGAGAAAAAGCTTTCAGTTTGACTCTATTCAGTAAAATATTAGCTGTGGGTTTGTCATAGATAGCTTCAATCAGTTTCAGAAATGTGCCATGTATGCCTATACTCTTCAGTGTTCTAATTAGAAAAGGATGCTGGATTTTGTCCAATGCTTTTTCTGCATCTATTGAGAGGATCATATGGTCTTTGTTTTTGCTTCTGTTAATATGGTGGATAATGTTTATGGACTTGGGTATGTTAAACCAGCCTTGCATCCCTGGGATGAAACCTACTTGATTGTGATGTATGAGTTTTTTAATGATAAGCTATAGTCTATTGGCTAGGACTTTGTTGAGAATTTTTGTATCTATATTCATTAGTGAAATTGGTCTGAAATTATCCTTTTTAGTTGGGGGGTCTTTTCCTGGTTTTGGTATCAGGGTGATGTTTACTTCATAGAATGTGTTGGGGAAGATTCCTTCCTCCTCAATTTTTTGGAATAATTTCTGCAGTCTGAAAATAAGCTCTTCTTTGAAGGTTTGACAGAATTCTGGTGGGAAGCCATCCAGACCAGGGCATATTTTTGTTGGAAGCTTTTTTATTGTTTCTTTAATCTCAGTGCTTAATATTGGTCTGTTTAGGAGCTCTATTTCTTCATGCATAAGTCTAGGGAGAGGGTGTGATTCCAAATATTGATCCATTTCCTTCACATTGTCAAATTTCTGGGCATAGAGTTTCTGGTATAATAGTATTCAGAGATGATCTCTTGTATCTCTGTGGCATCAGTTGTTATTTCCCCTTTATCATTTCTGATTGAGGTTACTAGAGATTTTACTTTTCTGTTTCTAGCTAGTCTGGCTAATGGTTTATCTATTTTATTTATTTTTTTCAAAAAACTAACTCCTCGTTTCATTGATTTTCTGAATGATTCTTTTGTTTTCAATTTCATTGATCTCTGATTTAATTTTGGGTATTTTTTTTTCTTCTGCTGGGTTTAGGCTTAGATTTTTCTTCTTTTTCCAATTCCCTAACATGGGTTGTGAGTTTGTTGATGAGCTCTCTTTCTGTTTTTTGAATGTAGACATCTAAAACAATAAATTTTCCTCTCTAAACTGCTTTTTCAGTATCCCACAGGTTTTGGTAGCTTGTTTCTTTATTATTGTTATGCTCAAGGAAGTTAATGATTTCCTGTTTTATTTCTTCCTGCATCCAACTGTCATTCAACAGAAGGTTGTTTAATTTCCATGCCTTTGTGCGGGGTTGAACGTTTTTGTTGGAGTTGAGTTCCACCTTTAGTGCCTTGTGGTCTGAGAAGATACAAGGTAAAATTTCAATTCTTTTGATTCTGTTGAGGTTTGTTTTGTGGCCTAGGATATGATCAATTTTGCAGAATGTTCTATGGGGTGATGAAAAGAATGTATATTCTTTATCTTTGGGATGGAGTGTCATCAAGCACAGTTGTTCTAGGGTCTCATTTAATACCCTTATATCTTTGTTTAATTTCTGTTTAGAGGATCTGTTCAGCTCTTTAAGAGGAGTGTTAAAGTCCCCTGTTATTATGGTCTTATTGGATATCATATTGCTCAGACTGAGTAAGGTCTATTTCAAGAATCTGGGAGCATTTAAATTGGGTGCATAAATATTTAGAATTGAAATGTCTTCTTGTTGTATTTTTCCCTTGACCAATATAAAGTGACCATCTTTTTTTTTTTTTTTTTTGACTTTAGTGGCTTTAAATCCACATGTATCTGAAAATAAGATTGCAACTCCTCTTTTTTTCTGAATTCCATTTGCCTGAAAAATTGTCTTCCAACCTTTAACTCAGAATTTTAATTTGTCTTTTGAAGCCACGTGTGTTTTCTGCGAACAGCAAATGGATGGCTTGTGTTTTTTAATCCAGTCAACCAATCTGTGCCTTTTCAGTGGGGAATTTAAGCCATTAACATTTATTGAGATAATTGATAAGTATGGTAGTGTTCTATTCATCATATTTTGTGAGAGTTCATTGCTTAGTTTTATCTTTTGCATCAGTGTGGAAGTTAGGTTCTGTTATTTAATTTCTGAGTTCTTACTTTGCTATTGATCCATTATGATGATCAGTGTGTAGAACAGGTTGAAGTATTTCCTGTATTGCTGGTCTTGTTGTGGCAAATTTTTTCAATGTTTGTATATCAGAAAATGATTTGATTTCTTCATCAATTTTAAAGCTTA